>BGPR01005822.1:2652-82544 GCA_013235015.1 Araneus ventricosus
TAAAATAGCTTGCAGAATGAGAAGGATTAGAATAGAATGACACACTCATATCCAAAAGCTAAGCAAGATTCGTAAGTCGTGAAAAATTTGGAGTTGATATGGATTCATGGTTCGAAATCAGTTCTGGAGAATCGTGGAACATGCAGAGGTTGGAGCTCACATTTCTCAGTGAAAATCTCGTCACGACGATATTTAGTGTGGCGAACAGAAAATGATGAAGACGAAAAGGGATTTCGACTCATCCCGTTTCACAAAAAAATGATAATGAGTTAAAACTTTCATCAGAAGTTTTATTTAAGGTGCACAATATTTACACGCAGTTTCGTAAAAATATCATGAATATTGGGGAATTTATATAATATTTTCTTTAAAAAATCCCAAATTTTTCGATATGTTTTTGCTTATAATATGCAGTGCTATCGACCAAATTATACGAAACTTTCAGAATACTTGACAATATTTTGGAAAAGCATTCTATTGAAATTCGAAGTAAATGCATTGAAAATTAAGTAAATATGAGTATTTGCATTTATTAATTTTTAACTACACATGTGCCAAACGTAGCGTATTTATTCTTTTATAATTTTGAAGCAAAGATATATAGTGCAGCTTATATAGAAATTCCAGTTCGCTACCGTTACTATTCAGAAGAATATACTCATTACAAGAGCTGAATTGCTTTTGTTCTCTAGGAGAAGCAAAATGATGAGGGTTTTTCCACAAATTGATATTTTAAAACTTGAATATTCGAACAGTAATATTTAGTTGTATGAATGATGAATATTCTGAATACACATTATATTTATAAATTAAATACATAATTTAATTTGCAGTTCGACGAGTAAATACATTAATGACTTTCGTCAATCTCCAATAAAAATCCATGTGATTTTCGTGCCCTGGCGCACCTACAGTTTGTAGGAGACAAATATTCTGGCACACGTGTGATGTGGAAGGGTGGAGATAGACTAGCAAGCTGAGGTGTCTTTCCTCGACATCTTGTTATGCTTCAAAATTGAGAGATCTCTTTCAAAATAAATGTCGTGTAGTTTCAAATCGAGCAGTCAAATTAAGTTAAACTTAACTAAACCAAGACATTATTCGGTACTTTCGACTTCAATAACTTCACACGATGTACAGGGTGTCCACACTTATCGTGGTTCAATAGCTAATTTCTAAAAACAGTTAGAGATGGACATATAGCTCCAATTGGAAAAATGCTTTAAATGAAGGTAAAAATTATGATATATGTTTTTTGAGTGAATAAATATGTTCCTGAAAAGATTACGAAATCTAACTTTTTATACAGTCTCCCGGTCCTATCAATCATATTTAGTCAAATATTTTTGATACTCTATCATTTTAAACAAAAAATCTCCCACTCTTCTGTGACTAAAACTGACCGAATTATGAAGCTTTGAATATCGCTGACTTAGACCACTTTACACCATTTCAATAACCGTCTTGAAAACGATCCACCAATGAATGCTCAGCACTTGCTCGACGAGACCGCTGATTGGTTAAAAATCATGAAATTCAAAGCTCCATAACTCGCTCGGTTTTAGACGCGGAAGAGTGAGACTTTTTTTGTAAAAAATGTTAGAGTGTCAAGAATATTTTACTAAATATGACTGATTGGACCGGGTGAACGTATAAAGAGTTAGAGTTAGCAACTTTTTCGGAAATATATTTAGTAACTCGTAAAATGTAATTCTTCCCTTTATATAAAGCATTTTTCCAATTGGAACTATACATCTCTTTCTAACGGTTTAGAAATTAGCTATTGGACCACGATAAGTGTGGATACCCTGTATATGCCATATATCATCAGATAAGCACAGAGATTTCTCATTTAACAGTTTATTAATTCTCCTCATAGTCTTAAATTAACAGAATGGTATGAAAAGTCAAAAAGAACAAACAAATAGTGAAAAGAGTGTAAATAATTTTTGATGTATTACATAATCAGGCCAAACAATACAACTAATGTCTGTATTAGCACAGTATACCCCCGAACTAGGAGCCAGGATAGCTTCATGTCGGCTGGGTGAGTATACCTGGAACTTTATTTTTTTAAAAATAAAAACTTTACAACCTTAGATTTTTATAACAATTTTGAATTCAAAATAACAATAAGCAAAGAATTTTAATAGTTGTGAACGTAATAAAGAACAAATAAGCATATAAGGAACAACAAATAAAACGTATAAAATATGAGAAATTTTTAAGATATCATAATGATTTGAATAAAAAGTTCCTCATTCTTGTAAAGGAAACAACTAATGTCTGCATTTCGATGTCGGAAAGGATTAGTTGTAGTCTTACTAAAACTGAGAAGGCATAAGAAATGAACTAATACTAAATGAATCCTGACAATATGTGCTAGGTTTATTTTGGGAGAAATACTCTATATGCACCACTGTATAAGTTAAGACGGCATCAACTTGCTTATCCATGGAGCCATAAACTTCGTTCTTATTCCTCAGAGATTCCTTAATAATGAAACAAAATCTTCTTGGAAGCAAAGAACTTTCGGCGGCGTCATTTTTGCAATTATGTTTCGGTCTCTTCGGGGCAATCTTTTCTTCTTAAGTCTTTTTATGTGTTTTTCCTTTCAGTGCGAAAATACGATTATTTACGGCAACGCAAGGAATTCCCCAAATTGAATAAAACGCAATATCTCTAATTCCACATATAATGCTGCCTTCCAGTGTGCGAACTTTATCAGCGCTGTTGCAAGCTTTGAGAATAAGAGAAATATTTTGTTGTTTGGTTCAAACTGGTGTAAGTCAAGAATATGAATTGCGCAAGGAGTTATGCATTTAGTTAAATGAGCTGAAAATAGCTCCGGTTTACTTTAGAATAAACTGCACATGTATAACTTAACAATCAAGTAACAATGTATCTTAACACTAGAAAGACGGCATTTTCCGTATACTTAGAAAGACTTTTAGAGCGGTCATTTTGACCGCTCTCTTTATCAACCAATAGCAACATTTTTTCGAGATTTCTTTGCTAAAACCTGTTTTCCAATACGTTTTGCTTTTAAATTTTACATTTTCTTAACATTAATTTCCCACTTATTACTTTTTCTTCGTTTTATGTTATTTTTTTATGTCCAAACAAATACAGTTTATGTGTAATCTATTATTAATAAAATGCAAAATAAAGCACTCTATGCAAAGTAAATTACTTTAAACAACATAAAATGCTTTAAATCTATATTAAATTTGATAAACGCCTCTAAAAATTTACATTTAAGAATATAAATATTACAAATAGATTCACTTACATTACTCTCTTTTACGGTTTCTATAAATACTCAGCATTATCACTTTGATATACAACAGCCTCAAACTGATATTTTGCAATCACAACAGATGTTCTTAGTTTTATTGCGGCATTGATTGATTTAGAATTGTTTGCGCTTCCTGCTTGAGGTAATGGGACCATCAACTGTACCTGAAATGAAATCGGAAAGCGTCGTTGTTTTAGAGGAAACAATTGTTTCGCAGCTCATCAGCTAAATTCAAAATATTATCAGAACGCTTGATTTTTATACCGGTAATTTCCTTGTAAATTACCCAAGGATTGATAGCAGCTAAGTACCGCTTCTGTACACTGTTGTATGATATGCAGAATCTTTTCGTTGATGAAGAGTCTTCATCCACTAGTAAAACTTTCAGGAGTTACATACTACCTAATGGCAAATGAGCTTGCTTCAGGCACTTCTCCAACACATTCTGTTGCTGCAGTCTTCCTAAAGAAACAATATCAGAAGGAGCTGTAGTCCATACTTTTCCATCTTTTGCTACTTCTTCAGAGTGCTCGTTTTGAGAGAGAGATGTTAGGTCTTGACTTTTTGTCATTTTTTTATTTCGACTTTGACTCCTTTTCCTTGAAGTATTTGCGTGCTGAGAATCAATGTTCATAGATGAATTTTCTTTATTTTCAGATTCAGAGGAGAGATTGTTTTGTGCAATTTCTGTAAAACATCCGTACGATGATGTTGATTCACGTTCATCGCTTGGAATATATACATCTTGTGATAAATAATTTTTTTCTTCAGAACCAGAATGGTGAAGCATTTGTAGAATTTTTTTTGGATAGCATTTTTTACCAATGGTTCTTCCCGACATCGTGAGAGAAAATAGATTACTAAACAGGCGAAGAATATCCAAAGAAATGAATAATTGTCATTTCAATAAAGTAGATGCTTCGAGCACAAAAAGAATTGCTGAGAATCGCAATTTTCAGCCATCTCATTTATACTCCTTCTCTTCAAATCATCGTCGCGGAACAAAACATTAAAAGATTAGTAAAACAACAGAGTAGACAAAATAAAAAATAGAGTAGAAAAAGCAACTATGTTGTTTACCTCAGCGGTCAAAATGACCGCAGTCAGTCTTTCTAGGTATAGACTTTTATAGTGTCGATAATAACGATCAAAACCAAATAATTTTTGTTCCACCTGTTCTTTATGATTAATTAGGAAAAGCCAATGAAGGAATAATAAATCGAAAAAAAGAAAGGAAATATGAGTGTCTGAAATTCATTTGAGGTCAAAATGACCGCTGCCGTCTTTCTAGCGTTAAGGCATTCTAAAATCTTATTTTTGAGAGTGGTTTTAAGACATTTATTGTCGGTGTTTAACATATTATTTTTGAAATACAACGTTCTTAAAAGCTACAGAATTGGACGCTGTAGTAATAACTCAGAAACATCACTGTACTTTGTACAGGGAGGAGGAGATGGTCTTCCTTCTCCATTCGTGTATTATCAATACGGAGCGGTTTGTGTTTACTTTCTTCCTTACCTTAATGCATCACTCGCGGGTAAAACCACGAGTAGGAGGATAAAAAGCCGCCGGATAAGTGAGTGGGTTCTTTCTTTTCCTGGGGATACAGTAATGGGGGGAGGGCTAGTTACCCTTCACCGATGACGGGATGTACCTCCTTCAGGAGTGGCCAATGATGGCCATCAGGACTCCGACCTCAGATTCTGAATGATGTCGCGGCGACGTTCTTCATTGTTTCCTGGGGCTTTGGTAGGCCGGTTGATTTTTTATGGCTTATCTTCATATAGTGGAAAGAATCGAATGTGCATTCTGTTAACTATCTGGGTCCAAAATTTGATTCTTCAACATTGATGTCAAGGCCATATATAAAATTTCATTTTACATAGCTCCGTACTTTTTTCAAGGGGACATACGACTGTTAAACCTCGAAAATTTTCGATTTTATGGAAAAAACGTATACACGCAGGTACATTGAAAATAGCGCACCAAGAAGAGAGCACGAATTGAAATGAAATTTAATACACGTAATGAAACAGATGAGAGATTCACTTGATCCAAAAATCAAGACAATTAAACAAATACAGTGTGCGCAATTAGACAAATGCAGTGCAACTTCAATAACTCGTCGGACCACCTCCTGCTGCAATACATGCCGCAACACGTTTCGGCATTGTGTTGATTAGACGTCTGATGTAGTCCTGGGGCAGATGGACCCATAAATCTCGAACACCCACCTCCAAATCATGTACAGAGTGAAGCAGCGGCATCTGGCGATTCAGCTGGTCCCACACATGCTCTATAGGAGACAAGTCCGGGGAGCGGGCCGGCCATGGAAGAGTCTGAACATAATGTAGGAAGTCTTGAGTAACTCGAGCTGTATGCGGCCGAGCATTATCTTGCTGGAAAATTGCCCCTGGAAGACCATTCAGGAAAGATCCTACATGGGGTCGAAGAATGTCATCAACATAACGCTGGACCGTTAAAGTTACACATACCACAATTAGAGTGGACCGGCTTGCACAGGTTATGGCCCCCCAGACCATTACAGCTGCTGTGCGGGCAATGCGTCGCGCGACAACGTGGGTGGAATTGTACCGTTCACCAGGGCGCATCCACACCCGTACGTGGTTATCATCTGTCCCCCAAAAAACCGGGATTAATCACTAAACACCATATTTTGCCAATCTGTGCCAGTCCAGGTCGCTTTGGCATTGGACACAAGAGCTAGACATTAAAAAGAAAGAGATGCGAGCGGTTCAAAAGAGGGCAAATAACACCACAGGCATGGAACAAACGAGATATCAACTCCTCTTCAGCCGAAAGCAAGCTCTCTACAAGAAACTGTCTCTCAGAGCTAAACGAACATCCCTGAAAAATTTCTGCACGCAGACGAAAAATCCATACGGAATCCCATATAAAGCCATAGTCAAAGACAATCTTCCCCCATCAGACCTTTTCAAGATTATGGACCAGCCGGAAGAAGGTGACTCCCTGTCCTTCGCAAACAGAATTCTTCAAGAGCTCTACCCACAAATCCCTACCCCCTTCCAACGCCAGCCTCAGAACCAAACAGCCAGAGAAGAAGCCTTTACCAAAAACGAAATAGCCCGCATCATGCAAAAAGTTCCAATTAAAAAAGCACCTGGTTATGACGGAATAGACTTCATTGTACTCAAAACCATCTTCAGAACCAACCCAGATATTCTCATCACATTTTACAACAAATGTCTGTCACTCCAATGCTTCCCTAACCCACTGAAAACTGGAGTTATAGTCCTTTTCTTAAAAAAAAGGGAAAAACAAATCGGACATTAAATCCTACCGCCCAGTTTCCCTCCTTCCAACTTTGGGCAAAATACTGGAGAAATTGCTTTTGGAAAGACTCAACCACCACCTCAGAAGAAATAACCTTCAACATCCAAACCAGTACGGCTTCAGAACCAATAGATCTACTGAAGAAGCAATTCTTGACCTCCTCGATAAGATAAATTCAGCGAAGAACAGCAACCAACATGCCCTGATGATATCCTTGGACATCAAAGGGGCATTTGACCACTTGCAATACACCTCGATTAAAAACAGCCTCGACAACCTGAAGTACCATAGCAACACCCTCGAGACCCTTATAGATATTCTTTCCAACAGGAAAGTTGCAATAAACACCTCACAAGGCCCAGCAACATGGAATCAGCAACAAGGTTGCCCCCAAGGCTCCTGCACAGGACCTGCTTTCTGGAACCTGGTGGCCGACGAAGTGCTCCAGCAAGACTGGCCTCAAGGGGTGCACCTGCAGGCATTTGCAGATGATTTCGTCTTTTTGGTCAATGCCGGGTCAAAACAGGAAGTCAAAAATCTTGCCAATAAAGCATTACAAACCTTCAAGACATGGACCGACAAGCACAAACTTGAAATTTCACTGGACAAAACTTATTATCTCCATATAAACAAAAATAGATCAGGACCAATATGGTACTCAGGAATTAAATGGGGACAAAACAACATAAAAAGAGCATCAGTAATAAAATATTTGGGAGTATTAATTGACGATAAGCTTAACTTCGCGGCTCATCTATCAGCAATAAAGAACAAGTCTTTAATCCTTCACCAAGGGCTCAAGAATGTAGCCGGTACAAGCTGGGGACTCAGTAAAAACATCAGAAGACAGCTGTATCTTACGGTGGTGGAAAAGGTCATTCTTTATGCCTCAGCAGCATGGGCCCACAACATCACTGCTAGACAACAGAGACTCCTGTGTTCTATCCAAAGAAAGTTTCTGCTCAATATCACAGGGGCGTACAACACCACCCCAACGGCGGCTCTCCAGGTCATCGAAGGTCTGATGCCTCTTCACATTAAAGCCAAAATGCAATCAACACTGGTAAGGGTAGGCCGCCTGGGTAGAAATTGCGATTACGAAGGTACCCATTTTGACCATGAAAGCTACGAGCAGCCATCACCACCATCAACAATACACCCAGCACTTTTTAGCCTGGAAGATAGAATCACACATGGGGGACAAGTTCCATCCAATAGAACGCCAACTGAAGTGTACACAGATGGCTCAAAGATAAACGATCAAACGGGCAGCGCTTTCTGTGTCATTGCAAATGAAGCTATCACTAAAACCTGGAAGGCCAAGCTGAGCCCAGCCAACACTGGCGTGCTGGCCCTCCAGAGCGGCCATCCAGGTGGGCCAGCACTGCAGAGCAGAGATGTCCATCTGGAGCGACAGCCGAGTCTTACTCAAACTCTTAAAGTCCTTTATTCATAAAAGGTAAAGATCATCACAGGGAGGCCTGGAAATGACCCTTCTGGAAGATACCAGGCTCGGCAGGTTCGGCCTGGGCGTAAAGACAGTGAATATGAGATGATAAAAGGCAATGAAATAGCAGATACCCTTGCGAAGGAGGCAACCACGGATGGAATTCCAGCCAGCCTTCCATTCCCAAAAAGTTTCCTAAAGAAACAACTTCTACAGCTCTCACTCTCGCGTTGGCAAGCTGAGTGGGACAATGGTGAGACGGGCAGATCGGTCTACAGCATTATACCGAAAATATCTAACAAACAGCTGCACTGGTCCAGAGAATGCATCCAATTCGCCACTGGCCATGGGCCCTTCCCCAGCTACCTCAAGAGATTCGGTCTCCACTCTACAGACTACTGCGGATGTGGGGAAATAGGAAATCCCCTTCACTATGCAACGAGATGTCCACTCACTTTATCTTATCACCACAAGGAACCAAGCCCACAATTCATAGTCCATTGGTGGAAGAGCGCCCTATCCAGAAAACTCTCAAGACGAAATATAGATAACTTAATCACATTCTTGGCGCCTAACGAAGACCTAATTAAAAGTCAAAATACAACACCGTCACATACTCCTGCCTAGAAATAGATACTCCCAAAGATTCACCTCCAAGAACCAGAAGTCCGAAGAATTCCCAGTTGAGCAGCAGAGCACACTAACTTAAAAACATCAACCAGCCACCACCAATTCTTCCGTAATTCATTCGAAAAATTCACCCTTCACATCACCGCCAACCCTTGAGTAACAACTCCAGCGATCCCTCAGTATAAATATCAAGAGAGAACAAAAACCAGTCCCACGATTTTTAGGATGGTCGCGACAATTTTCATCATATAACCGGTTGGGTTACATTATTCAATTCTTCTTCTTCGTCGCATCGAACAACACTAACAGCTCCGAATCATGAAGCTCCAACTGTATGAAAAAATGTAACTAAATGAAACATTCAACCCTTTCACTGCACTCAAATTTGATAACTCCCCTTGTAAATTTCTATTATAATACTCGGATTGTAATCCTCACTGTGTTTTTTATTCTACTTTGTTCATGTAATTATGTTCCCTTTCAAGTGTATTTATATCCTAATGTTGTATTTTTTTTTTTGCTTTTTCAATAAAGTTTCACACATACTCATCCAACCGACAGGGTGCCGTTTAGGCGCCGAGTTCGGGGGTATGCTGTGGTGTTATGTAGACGTAGTCGCCGATGTTTCGGGGTTAAATTCAGTACACGAACAGGGCGCTTGGATTGAAGATTCGCTTCCGCAAGGCGTCTGGAAATGGTTTGTGAAACCACTGCCCCCCTCTACATCTGATTGTATAGTTGAACGAGTCACTGTGGGATCCACGAGCGCTTGCCACACAATCCTCTCGCCTCGTCGTCTTCCTGGTCGCTCCAGACCTGGTACGCCGCACGTAGGTACCATCTCGTGTCCACTGCTCCCAACATGTTCTGACTGCACACTCCGAATGATCGACCTGGCGAGCAACACGGCGCGTCGACCAGCCTGCGGTTTTCATGCCAATGATGAGGCCCCTCTCAAACTCGCTTAACTGTGAGAAATATCTTCTCACATATCCACCTAGCATTCTTCGCTTACTAAAATCCTCCTCGAGTCGGAATGTGATCGTCACGTTTATGGATCTTCCACTATGCGACTGTTTATAAAGGGCCCGCTTCTCGATTTCAGCGCCACTGCAGGGTGTGTGGTCATGCGCATTGGAACCAAACTTATATCACTTGCATATCGGATCTCACTGTACTAATTTGCGAAGTTTCGCGATTGCACCTTTCTTCCTTCTTGGTGCGCTATTTTCATTGTTCCTGTGTGTATTACTCCCCAGACTTTTCTAAACAATTTAGAACATTCCGCGTTAAAAAATCCCCATAATTATGAAAGTTATGAAGGAAAATGCATCAACTGTTCAACGTAAACATAAAAAATGGCCATATCTTTAAAGCGTGGCCGTATTTCAAAAAGTGTTTTCTTGATATTCCTCGCACAATATCAGAAGAACTATTGAATATTTTTACATAAAATTGTTGCTGAATATGTATTGTGCTATGTTCTACAAATTGAACCACAGGTTTTGTACATATTTTCTCTAAAGAAGTTTTTGTGGGGGTAAGAAAAGTTGAAATTTTAACTATTTTTTTAAATTTTATTTTAAATTGGTATATAAAATATAAATTAAATTTAAACGTTAATAAATTGTGGTTCAGCTTCTTAAACAGACTGTTTGGATCACTTAGATACCCAAAATATTGTGTTTAGACAAATATTTTATCCGTAATCATGCGCGCAAGCTGACTCTCTCATTTTTTTCCTTCAAATATTATACCCATATTTATTACTCTCTCAAATAAATACATACCAATGTAAAGGTTTGAAAATATCTGTTCTATAAGAGAAAGAACAAATATTTTTCTAGAAAAAGAAAGTGATTTTGTGAATTGTATTTTTTGAGAGATATAATGTATCAAATTTGATAGTCCACCCCCCCATTTTTTCGAGGTTTTAGAGTTGCACTGACCCCTGATTCACTTATGTTGTCGCACTGACACACATACGAATAGATAGTCTCTCAGGCAACTCTTTTATTGATATGGATCAAAATTTAATATACATCTCACCGATGTAGTGAATGAAACCACATACATGATATCATCTATCCAGCTTGTAGCTGTTTTTATCTCAATTATTGTCTTGGTCAACTGATCGCAGTCCAACAGGACGAGGTCTTTCCGAAAATGATCATCGTGTTGCTTCAAAACGGGACGTTAATACAGTGTTCCCACTTATACCTGTTCCCCCCTCTTTAACATTAAACGGTGACAGATTAGGCCATAAAGTTGGTGTCTAGGTATAGTGAAAAGGCTATGCGATACTCGATGAGGCAACTTACAACGCCATCTATCGCTAAATTTTAGAATTAGCGGTCCTATCTCGAAAATGGTGCAAGATATAGGAAAAAAATCAATTACAAAATTGTAGAGCGTCTTCGATTTAGTACGTAAAGACACCTTGAGTGCAATAATGCTAAGAACAAAACTTGTAAAATGCGCATTTGTTTGCTCGTATTTTCGGAAATTTTGACGCCATATGCGCCACATCATACGAATGAAAAGAGAAAATGTTATTTTTCGGACAAAAAATGACCCCATAATACTTTTTTCTTGTGGGGATAACTCAATCAAAAGGTGTATGGACCTTTCCGGCAACATTGCAGACGTATTACTGTTGCTTGTGTTTGCGCACCAAATATATGCTAAAACGTGTCAAAATTAAATTTAAACAAGGACTCAAATTTGCATTGTAGATGACGGACAGCACTTTGAACGCCACAAATAAAGGTATATTGTGATAACTAATTATTTTTTCTCGTTTTAAACAGTTTAGAGACGTCACAGTTTCGGAAATCGAGAACAAACAAATGTGCACTTCAAACGTTCATTTCTTCGTAATGTACTAGATATGTTTTTGTACTAAATCGAAGATGCTCTACAATTTTTTAATTGATTTTTTCCCGTATCTTGTACCATTTTCGACTCCAATAGATTTTATGCTGTAAGTTGACCAATCGAGTAGCGCTTAGCCTTTTACTATTTGATTTTTTTACTGATTTTTCCCGCATCTTGGTACCATTTTCGAGATAGGACCACTAATTCCAAAATTTAACAATAGATGAAGTTTTGTAAGTTGACTAATCGAGTAGCGCTAGCCTTTTACTATTATTTGGATTTTTTAATTGATTTTTCCCCGCATTCATACCATTTTCGAGATAGGAATTGTACTCAATTCCAAATTTCCACAGATGGCGTTGTAAGTTGTCTGACTGAGTAGCGCATAGCCTTTTACTATACCTAGACACCAACTTTATGGCTTAAGCTGTCACCGCTTGTAGTTGAGGTGGGTAAATTTGATATAAGGAGAAACCCTGTATAACTAAATTGAACTAAACAAATTTCGTTAAACCCTTAATTGGTTCTTCCGCACACCGTACGCAGTATAGAATTATCACAATTCTTAAAATTTTCACCTAAAACAAATCTACATTCACAGACGTTATAATTCGATACAAAAAATTAATGGGGAATCCAACCATTTCAAATTATTTGGAAATGAGTAGAATTAAATGACAACTCGTTCCAGAAAAATAAAGCGTACGTTCATTAGATAATTGGGAACAAACCAGTTGAAGTGTTATAGTATTATAATACAGTTTATATCTTATCAGGGACAAAACAACTTTAAAGATTTCCCTTATTGATCACTATTATAAAATCTAATGCGGCAGATAAAACCGGTTCAATCGAGAATGAGGCGAATCTTAAAAGAATTACAATATATCAAGAATAATTACATTCACTCTTTGAGTAGTTATGAAATGAAAAAGACTTTGAGAAGTCTTTATGTGAACAGAATTCTTGCTAGATTAGATCTAAAAAGAAAGGCTGTGTGCTTATTCCTTTCTTCAAGGGTTCTTTTATTCCTTTTCCTTTCTAACACTTTCGGTCACATCATTCTGACATCGCATCCTACTGTAAATATTGGTCTTGAATTATCAGTCACAAATAATCTATTGCAGCTGAAAATTGCTATAAAAAAGTTCAATCTATAATTTGTTTTCATTGAAGAATCTGTGAGTTGTTTTACATCAATTTATATTTTGTTTTGAGCAATGAAATGTAAAAAAGGATTCCGAACACTACACAACAGTAGAATTTCTTTAATCCAATAGAAAATTCTGTCCTTGCTTTATTTAAACAGAAAATAATGTTTGATTAATTTAAGAGAAAATTCCTCTGAGTTTAATTTTGAAGAAATCTCCTTTCACTCTGAAGGCATAAAATTTGTTTTAAATTGGCAGTGATGTTTATGTTCTTTTTATTTTTAACGTTGTTCTATCTTATATTTATTCATAAGTATTCATAATTCTGATATCTGAATTTCATTCGATGTTTTATATTTGATTTGTTACCTACTCTGTTAACAAAGGATGAGATGTCAAATTTATTTTTTTCATTGCTCATTTTAATGGCTTGAATTTGAAAAATTAAAAAAATAAACAGACAGCTTTGTCAAATGTAAAGGAAAATAATATTTTGACAATGCTCGGAGATTAATAAAAAGTGTTAAAACCTTGTTACTTTCTTTTGAGAGATGTTCTGCTTGATCGGTTTCGACAGTTCCACAAAATCTTGCTTTTAAGTTTTCTTTTGTAATTATCCCCAGTAATGTGATAAAAGTTGAACAACATTGTACGATATTGAATAATATTTGCAATACGCAGCAATATTGTACAATATCTTATAATATTCTTATAATATCGAAACGATATTGCATGGGTCATCGCAAAATAGTGTGCCAGCTCTGGGATCACTTGATGATGAAAGTTGTAGTTTCTTTCTGAGATTCATTCAAAGGTTTTGTTTCAGTATTCGATTCATTAAATTGCTCAGTAAATCTAATTTTCCAATTCCTCAGGCTTGTTCTATATATCTTTCGATGCTTGCCTTTGCAATTTCAAGTGTAAAAAGTAATTCCGTCAGCAAGCTAGAAAGATCAAGAGAGTTTTCCCCCGAGATATATGGCAAGAAAAGGAATGATCATTAAATATAAAGTCACATACATGCGATCTTCTACAAACTTCCACAAAAAAGTCACATTGAGAGGATTTGGGTATAGTGGTGGCCGAGGTCTCAACTCAGCGGCCAATCCGTCGATATGGTCACATGTTATTTATGGAAGTGCTTGATCATTTTCCAACAACAATCACTGACTTGAAATCACGTATCAAGCTGCTATTATCAGCATCGACAAGGACTTGCTACAGAAGATTTGGCCAGAATTACATTACAGATTTAATGTATGCCGCGTAACAAATTAGGGCATATTATACATTTGTGATGTTTGCATTCGAAACTTAGTTCCTTACTGGACATGGAAATTTTGAGGAATATTTATGGAGGCTCCATCGACAGACTAGTGGCATGTATGACTGTTCTACAAGAGAAATTCAAAACGTAAACGTTGTTTTTCGGTGCTTGCATGTTCAGGATTGCCGGAAAATTTTACAGCAAAAACTTGGAGTTTCAGAAAAGGACTGTCCTGTTGCCTGATTTCATTGATTAACAAAAAGTCAACTTTATTATCTTTTACAGAATTTGTTCACATTTGTATGTATATATGATATTCTTTTCTATTGATTAGAAAAATATATGCACATTTTGTAAAACCGTTTTCTGCAATATTGTTATAATGATGTCTGTTTTCTTCTTCTCTGATGTTCTTTTATATATCCCCCGCCTTTTTTTTATAATTTTTTGTATGCATTATTCTTTCTTTTTTCCCTAAAGGTATTTTGTACCTTTTACTTCTGTATAATTTTGATTCCTGATTATTGAAATTTTGATTTTCATTTCTTGATGGAGTTCAGTACGATTTTTTGTTATTATTATTAACTTATCAATAATTTTTTTTACTTTGTTTTATCTACTTCTTTTTATCATTTTGCTGTTTTTTTTGTATTTTTTCTCCTTTTAATTTTCTTCTTCTTTATGTAAAGAATTGTCTTTCAAAGACTGAATTGTTTTGTATTCTTACTTCTGTAAGCCTCGTGTTTTACATTTGTGGTTCATGAGAGCATGTCATGTTCCGTAAGAAAGAAATAAATCTTTCTAATGAATCTTAATCTTTCTTATAAATGCAGGAAACACCTGCTGTACGATATACCTATGAAATCGTGGCATTTATTTTGATTCACCCTTTACTTTACTTTTACTGTATTTACCTGTACTTTTTACTTTATTAATATTGGAGTTTTAATTAGTTTGAAGGTAATGATTTGTTTAAAACCATTTTTACGATTTGTTGAACGATCAAGTTATGCCTGTGACGAATAGTTCTTATTTTGTAGTTGTAACACCTGTAGTAAAAAATCCTTAGAGTTATACACCACCATTTTTAGAACAATCTTATGAACGTAAGATATGAGATATAACAGAAAAAAGGAACAGTCTGTTTCGAGTATTGAATCGTAAAACACATAACGAAGAAACCCGCATTAATTTGTGAAAAAATAACAGCGAATGTATTTGGATTACTTACATACCTTTTGCGGTGAATCATGCGGAATCATCACCTAACCCTGTTTACACATGTATAAATTATTTATTGTATTTTCATAAATTAGTGCAAGATTTCTTCGAGGTTTTAATAATGTATTTTTCTTCCCCCAACAGAACCGCATGCTTCCACTCTTCCGAGGGTCACTTTTAGCCAACCGCAAGTCCGTACAGAGGAAGGCTCCTTCACACAGCTCCCCTGCGTTGCTCAAGGAAACCCTCCGCCCACTTACAGGTAAATAATAGTATATTGTTCTACATATTTTTCAAAGAAGAATTTTTCTGTATTTGCATATGATGCATTTGTGGTCGGAAAATAGCTGATACCAGGTGCAGTATTAATCATATATCACAAAGATAGCTATCGTAAGCTGTCTTCTTCTTCTTTCTAATCATTCTGATCTGAATCAGATCAGATCCATGAGGTCGTTCGTTTTCATCACCTCCAACACGAAATCCGATCGCTTAAGCAGGTCATCATACACCAAGGCAACACAGTCAAGTAGATGTTGCGGAGTGGCCTCAATCGTGTTGCACTTTATGCAGATACTGAGCTTCTTATCACGACGAGAGAATCTGAGGAATTTTAAGTGACCGGAAGTTAAGCGAGCCAAAGCTGTTTGGTCTTTCCTATACCCCTTGAAATGTATAGTATCGTAAGCTGTTTTAGTCAGCATGAGCGCAATGCCACTCACCAAAATAGTTTGTAGCACGTGACCGGTCAGACAAGATGACGGAAATCGTGGGCTGTACTCAACCGGCTAGAAAATACACACGATGCTGACGGAAAATCGTCAGCAGCGATAATTCAAACCAATCGGGTGTGAGTTTGACGGTGACGTAGTTCGCCCCAACGATGACCGAAATCCTGTCTGGCCGGTTGTCTCAATGCGTCACGTGTTACAAACTTTTTTGGTAAGTGGCATTGCGCTCATGCTGTCGAAAACAGCGTACGATAGCGCTCCGTGTGATATACGCTTTACAGAAATGGGTGTAATATCCGTTTCATAGGCATTATATCTGCCATCATTAGGCGTGTATCACTGAGATATTATGCGATAGTCACTGATGTAAAACATTGGAATATGGACTGTTGTCTCAGGTATAAACCGATCAAAAAGAGTCACAATGACTCTAGGAGCGGGGACTTGCTGATGGTGTTTTGTCTCAGGTATAGACCTCGATATCTAGTCTTATCAGAATCAGAATAATCCGTTTGACTAAATGCAATCAACTTGGTTCGAACCGATCAAATCCACTAAAGAGGCAGACAACTTCATAGTTAAATTTTTTTGAAACTCGAGAGCCGGATCTAAAAATTAGTTTGAAATGATTTTCTATTCACAAAATCATTGTATTTTTACTCTAATTTAGTGATTCCTTCTATTCAATTCACTAAAGATGCAGACATCTGTACAGTTATATTCTCTTCAAACAAGAAGCCAAATCTCGAAAAATAGTTCGAAATGATCTTCATTTCATAAAATCGATGTATTTTTACTCCATTCTAGTGTTGCCCTCTATTTGGGTAGAAGGTATAAACACAATATGATTACGTCGCTTTTGGAATTTACACGATCTTAAAATTTGTCAGTATTCGTACAATGGAACCGAGGGAAGATGCCGAGATCGACTCATGAGCCGAGCTATCTATCGAAACTTCCACCCTACTCTAAATTGAGGAGTTTCGCGGGGGTAAGGTCACGGCTTCGGGACTAGAAGATTCCAGTTCGAAACCCGGTAGCATCGAAGATCCACCGTGTATATGGACCTGGGACACGCTCAATCTGACATCGTCGAAGTTCATGCGACCTCTCACTGGTGTTATGTGGAAATTTAGAGGGAGAGTGCCTGATTAAGCACCGTCCTCGCCATCTGACCGCGTTTCAAAATTTTGAGGTCCATCCCAAATTAGTCTTCTTGTCATTTCAAAACGGGACTTGAATACAACTAAGCTAAACTAAAATCCAAAATGTTTACTTTTGACATTCAATATTGTATGCAACCCTCAATGAGTCCTCATTTACAGCGATCTTCGATGTATTCCGGTTTCGAACCCTTCATTCTCTATCACTACTTAAGTCTTCTTCACCAGACCACCGCCCTCTTAAATATCTGGATTTGAACTTCCTTTAACGTTCAAAAGTGTTTTGTAAAAAGCAAATCTATAATGTAGAAATCGTTCAAAAAGTATGGGAGGAGCCTCTTTGGATTTAAGATATCCCATCAATGTGAGTCGCTGTTTGGGATGCTATATACATTTTAAGGAAAGTCTTTTTATTTGGTGTACAGCACGTCGTAAAATTTTTTAATATCTTTTATCCATTATAAAAAAGTATTATATAACAGAATTCGTACTTTAGTTCAGAAAAATGAGAAGGAGATGTGAAATGAGTAAGGCAAAATTTTTTTATAATGCACGGGATTTGTTCTGTTCCTTTGTGTAAATGCCAAAATAATCTCTATTATCCGTTATAAAAAATATATTATGTAACAGAATTTTATCTTTAGCTCAGAAAGATGAGAAGGAGATGTGAAATACTTCAATGAGTAAGGCAAAAAAATTTTATAATACGTGGGATTTGTTCTGTTTCTTTGTGTGCCATACCGTTGAAAATTGCTTTTATATTTCAGAAGCAAGTAGAAAGCTAGTCAAATGAAAGAAACGCAAACATATCAGAAAACTTTTGATACTGATAAGTAGAGAAGAGGAGCCACGTTTAAGGATTAAATTCTCGTTTTGTTTTATTTCCTTGAAGGATAAACATCGTGAATTCGTACTTCACATCCTTTATATTTTAAAGAAGAAATAAACACCGTTCCCACAGGAATATTATTTCACATTTTAATGCTTAGGAAAAAAGAAAAAACTTAATCCCAAAAACGATTCAATGTAGAAGAAATACATGATAATTTAACTGTAGTTCTAGCTGTAGAAAGGTCCCTTAATGTTTTTGTTTCAAGTTATTGATAATGCTGTTGTTGCTTAATGCAGTTTTATGAAATTTGTTTTTAATCCATTATATGATAATATTTTAAATTTTTCTCATTATTAACAAATTTTAATGCTGGATTGTAAAAAAAAATTATATTTCAAAGTATTTTTAATATGTTTAGTAAATCAAAATTGGTTGGATTTTATTTCGCTCGTTAATAGAAATGAACCTAATTAGATTTTTCCTGCATTCTGTCTCTGCTACCAATGAAAAAAAATCAGATTGTCAATTTCTACTTTTTGGGGTAAAAGCCTAAACTATATTACTACATAAAACAAAAGAATTCCTTCTTGCACCCCCCAGCAACAGAGAAATGCTTTCGTTCTAAGAAACATACTGTCTTATAAGAGGCTCATAATTTCATTCCTAAATATTGCGTGTAATCTGAAATAATTTTACCTTCAAAATATTGACACATTATAAAAAATAAAGTAACTTCTTTATTTCCCTTGCTTTAAAATTTTAACAATTAGATGCACGTGAAGTAAATAGTTCTTCGAATATATTTTATTTTCATCTCTTCTACCTGTTTAGACTTTTTAAAAATTTTTTGGCTTTCAAGCTGGATATCAGCGTTTCTTTCGTTTCATTTGACTGTAGTATTTAAATAAAACAAACTACTTTCTAAAACTGACTTTTTCATCATGACAATATAATCTAAAATGAATTTATCTTTTCAAATGGCAATCAATATCATTCAAAGAAAGCCAAAAAACAAAGATAAACTCAGAGGGAATAGGAAAAAAACAACAAATAAGGATTTCATTCTAGTCCATTTTTTCAAGGGCTAAGGACTTTATTCGAAATGGATTCAAAAATGATAGACATGAAAAAAGACAGAAAACTTCACTCTTTAAAAATACGTACAAAATGATTGGTTTTTTGTGATGCAACAAAACCCCTTATAGCACCCACACTCCATTCCAAGGAAAATTGACTGTGTAGTGTCTTGACCTATGGACGACCAAGTGTGAACCAATAAGTGCAATGCTTAGGTTGACCTAAGTACTTTATTACACACACAGCTATAATTTATAGAGATATAAGAAATCTGGACTAAATGATTATAAACACAGTTCGTTCGTTTGAGTCAAAAGTTCGATGTAGTCAAAGTTCCACAAGAGATGGAGATCCAGAATAATTTCTCTATCCGGGTGATAGGCTAAGCACGAGACTACAAGGAGTGCTCGAAATTCGTTAAGCTGAGATTTCGGAAATAATTGCTGATTCTCAGCGCTCGATGCCTAACTCCGAATAAATTCGGGACTTTAATTCAGAGCTGGTCACACAGCTCTTTTGCACTGCCGGAGTCTGAAACCGTTTGGAGCCTCCCTAATTCGGTTCTTTGCCGCTCTGCACGTTCCAACTCCATCACCCCGTTTTTGTCCCTACCTCAAGGGGTGGAGCTCCGCCTTCCTTTCACTCCACTGGACAATCGGCCTCCCGGGCGACCAACGACTAAACTTCCATGTCCCCAATGGTCAATTCCGACCCTGGGATGGTTCCTGAGTTTCATAACCACAGGAGCTATACAGGTGTGACATGAAAAAGCACCGCTAATCTAATCTCCTGATAGCCGACCCAAATGCGATCTCTGAAGGATATTTATTCCTGCGCATTGTGGTCGCTCTCCGCTTGCAGCTATTTCCTTCGCGAATGTCTTCTTAATGACCAACCGGTTTGCGGTTGAAGTGAAATGTACTCGAATCTTTTCTCGTGGGAAACTGTGCGCGCCGGAAAGAAAAACATCACAACCATTTTGAAGGGGTTTGTCGTTTGGAAGGGAAAAAAACAGGTATTTAGCCAAGCCCTAAGTCGCTATTTCTAATAAAGCGAATTTTAAAATTCATTTAAAATAAGAGTTCTTCGAAAATTTGAAGTTTCATTTGTTAAAAAAATGTACAATTTGCGTTTGGTTGGATCTTTCAGCTTCTTGGTAGATAACTTTTTAATTTTGTTCTATATTAATTGGAAAAAGAACTCAACTCGATTCGTCGGTAGCTTTTGAGTAATGGGCAATAATATCATCTATTTCCCCTGAAACCTATTGAACTGTAAATTTCATTTTTTGGTGGTCGCTATCCATCTGCAGATTCTTTGTTTCCGAGTCCGAATGAACGCCTAAAAGGCACAAGGAAACTCTAGAACGTCCCACCCAGGTAAAGGCCGAAGTTCGCTTTTCTCTTCTCACTAGGAAAAGAATGAATCATTTCGACCTGATTTCTTGTGTTGGTTTTGAGTCCATGGATTTTTCGTTTCCTTTAACCCCTTTGTTTACTTTCTCGTATACGAAGTATACAAAGAGAAAGTATTGTAATCGTCATAAAATTCGAACTCGAGATTTTGACGATTCTCCACGTTTTAGACCTTCTTGAGTCCAAAAAACACAATTTTGGAATTATATCTGTCTGTGTGTCTGTCTGTGAACACGATAACTCAAAAACTATTTGAGCTATGGGGATGAAACTTGATATGTGGTCCTCAAATATAATTTGTAGATTTCTTTCAAATTTTGGACAAAATCCGTCAACGGGAAGTCTGTCTATCCGAGTTGATGTGAACTCTATAACTCAAAATTTTTAGTAGCTATATGGATACAATTTGGTACAGAGTTTTGTCATCATAAATGTAGGTCCGTATAAAATTTGGGGCCAATCCGTCAAAGGGTGACTGTCTGTCGGTCAGTATAATCGCATACTTGTTTACTTTTGAAACGAATTCTTTATCTCCATGCGCATGCGTACTGGTAGCAATCCCTGTGCACACGGAAGGATTGCGTCAATTTTTCCTTGAGCCGGAAAGATTTGGAAGTGTGTGAGATGCGTTTTATTCGGTACGCATCTCTTTGAATTTGATTCTTTACCTAAATGCTTTACTATCACTTTAATCTACAAGGAAAAACCTTCTGATAGTCATTGAATTCTGGATTATAGTAGTTTCGAATTTTTTTTATCCACGCGGGGGGAGGGGAAACAGCACTTTTTTGGGGAAGTATACGAAAAAGTTTAGGGGAGACCACTCCGTCTGGTTCTATTAATAAAAGGTCCAAAGGATAGAATTTCATTGAAGTTGTACAGGCGTCTAATCTGTCCGCTCAGAGGGATTTGAGTAGTCCTTACTGGAGATTAATTTAACTCGAGAGAACGCGCGCCTCTTCAGCGAACGCTAAGACGCTTGGGGGTCATAGAATGACCCCAAACTAAAATGCAACCCTGCTCTGTTAAAATCATTATATTTTTAGTTGGAAAAATAATGCTTTTGATTTTTAGACATTAAGAACACAATATTAGACATTAACACAAATCAAATCTACTCATTTATTATACACTAATAAAGCCCGGATTTCTAGAGGATCATTTTTCGAGCATCTCTTTCTCGTTAAAAGCGTGGTGCACATTTCTCGATAAATATATTTGTTCATTCTACAATTAAATGTATCATGCTACAGTTGATGGATAACTACCAACTCTTCGCAGAGCTTGTCACATCTTTCGCTGGTTCTTTTGTTCCCGGTAAGCGAGACACAATATTATGACAACGAATATTTTGCCTTTTGTTTCTCTCCACTGAATGCTCTATTTTGTTGAAAACAATTGCAAGTTGTTCAGATCTTCATTTCCAGAATCTCCGTCCTCTTCTGATTCCGTATTATGTTCGCAGAAATTTACATTATCTGGAAAGATCTCATCTGCAACATCGTCAGGTCCATTGTCTTCATTGTCAAAGTCTGGATCTTCATCAGTTTCAACTTCAGCAAGAAGTTTACGCAAACGCTCCACTCCTGTTTCTTTTGGAGTCGGCATTGTGAGAAACAATTAAATACTTCGATTCGGGAAGGAAAATAGCGAGCTGACCATATCAACTACGTTTAATAACTAGTCTATGGAACAAACGGAAAGACGCGCGGGATCATTTAATAAACCTAGTAACTGACCAAACGTGTATTAGGAGACGAAAAAATCTGTAAATACTTTCTAAATATTCATAAAAGGGTGACTAACTCAGCTACCGGTAAGAAAGAAATGAACAGGTGTCTAGTTTTCTAGGAATCTGAGTTTTCCGAGGGATTGGGGTCATAAAATGACCCCCGCGCGTCCTCCCGGGTTAACAGTAGGTCTGAGGGCCAAGAATTCCGTACGACAAAAAAATGGCGATTGAAAGATGTGACTACTATGCAAGAGTGGTAGCTTAAGGTATCCGACTGTGTTCGGAGACATTTTTTTGAAAAATAATTTATATATATTTTTTAATGTTATTTTTCAGCTGCATATGTTTTAAAACTATGAAAATATTGTAAAATTAAGCTTTCAAAATAATATTTTTTAAAAAAAACTGAGAAATTTGAAGAAAAATGACTAAAATATTCGCCTTGCACTAACAGCCATAGACAAAATCATATTCTAAATATATGTAAATCCTTGTAGGAGTACATTTTTATGACAGTTATCTGTGTTATGCTCTAAAATCTTTCTTGTACTTCAAAATAGTTTTGAGATATAGCTGAGCATATTTACTAAACTGATAATTTTTCATAAAAAATGCTTTCCGTTTATATTTGTACATTTAAAAATATTACTTGATTTTAAAATTGACCTTAGTTTTTAGAGGAAAACAAAACAAGCATATTACAGAAAACAATCTCAGAAAATTTTATGTCAATACTTGAATAACGTTTAGAGAAATCGTTGTTATGGTCGACAGTTTTCCTTAAAAATATCATTTCTCAGAAAACGCATTTAAAGTTTTCATGCAACTCAAAATAATGCTTACAGTTCGGTAATAAAACAGCTGTAACTCCATTTGTAATTCACGTAGAGTAAAAGGTGAGGCAGTTTTAGAAAGCTTATTAAACAGGCTACAAAATTAAGTCATAAAAAATTTTCTGATAATTTCTTCAAAAACGACGATTTTAAACAAGTCGGATACCTTAAGGAAGTTTAACTGTATTTAGTTATTTGAAATTTCAAATATCGTTGGAAAAGGAGGAGGGGAAGCAAAATTTATAAACGAACCTGGTCCAAACTGTAAAACAATTTAAATCAGAAACACTTAAAAATCGATTTGACGTGAATTTACGAAATATGTTTTCATTCTATTTCGGAAGAGTCGTTGCATTTCAGACGATGTTTTTATTTTTTATTAGAGTAATTACTTAAAAGCATCTTTTCATTTTGGCAAGTCGCTGAAATATTCAAAAGAAACAGATGAACTTGAAGGGCCTTCATCCATAAAATGATTGAAAGAAAATAATGTATCTCAACGTGAAATCCATAGTTTCATCACCAAACTTAGTCGAGATCCTTTTAAATCCGTCTCTCGATATGCTCATATATCACTCGGAAGCATTCGATTTTTTCAGGGATAAATGTTATTTTGGATCGAATTGGATTTGATGAAAAATATTTTCTTAATAAACGTAAGTGAAATCGATTTCGTCAGATGTAATGGATTCGCTTATTTTTTTCTCTGTATGAAGTAGAGGGTAAGGACTTTTTCGGCATGTTCTTTCTGTTTTCTTTCTTTGGGAAGTTTTATTTCCTTTCTTGACTTCCGCTCAGAGCATAGAAGAATGCATCACAGATAAATTACGTTTCCTGAGTTGAAGATCCATTGAAGTTAAAATGCTGGTTTATTGAAAAAACTTTAAATGATAATTTTTTTCTTAGTTTCTTGTATAAAGAACTTAAAAGCCATGAAAAAGTCGACCTCAAGATTATGATGAATGCCGCCATTTTTGACTTCCAAATTTTTGGATATCCATTCACATTACGGGCATACGTAAGCATATGCCAAATTAAGCGTGTAAGGCATATACACCGCTACGAAAAAGTTTAGACAATGAACAAATTCACACAGATTTCAAAATATATTCAATCAATTTTCCTGACATGACTTCAGTGCAATGTGTTACATATGCATATACAATATTATAAGAATAAAAGTTGACTTGAGCATATTACAAGCTATTAAGCATTTTTTTAAAATTAACATTGTCTCAAAAGTTTAGACAAAAATGAAATGAAATTAAAATAAACAGGATTTAAAACCTGATTGTGCATTCATTCTTGTTGATTAGTTCATAAATATGAGTTTCCATTGATGCAAATAGAAATTTTATCGTTTGGGGTACATCCTTAACAGATCCTCAACATACATCCTCAATAGATATCTTGAGTACACTTATAGAAGAGAAATGTTCTACCATTGCTGTACATTTTGCGACACGTGATGCCCCAACGATTCTCTACTGGGTTAAGATCTGGCAAATGCATTAGGCAAATGATGTTAGGCAAATTGATTAAATATTTTTTGAAATCTGTGTGAATTTGTTCATTGTCTAAACTTTTGTGTCGTGGTGTAAGAATGTATTCTGTGAATGTATTAGCAGTGGAAAGTACAAATTTTTTTTAAAAAAATGAACCTATTTAATAACTTTCTAAGAAATATCAGAGAAATAATGGAACAAATTCCATAATATTCATAAATTATCGAATTTCATTAGTGCTATTATAAATGTTCTTTGTGTTGACCATCAGCAGCACTAATAACTGCCAAACAAAGATAAATACGCCTTACAATTTTGCCACGGTATCGGCATCGATAGCTACTATTTGGATTTGAGTATTAATATGTTTTCAAAGAAAATGGAACGGTTTTTAAATTAATTCTGATTGGCAATCCGTTAAGAAAATAATATAAAAAAAGGCTTAAACTTTGAAGTTAAAAAATTAACTCACTTTTTTATTCCTTGTATTAAGCTTACTTCCAGGAATTTTGGGCAATGTTTGAAAAAATTGTTTAAATATCAGCCATATGGTCTCCGGTAAGCAAAACACATACATCGGAGGCCTGAAGTAAGCAAGCAAGTTGCATGGCTTTAAGCATGAAGAATTTTTGAGGTCATTCTTTTTTAAATCGTTACGTAAATATATGCTTAGTTTTTTTCAGAAATTACAGTTTTAAAATTCTAAGTGTGAATTCTAAGTTGTGAAGAAATATTTTATAGGTTTTAAAACGACGAAAACAAATATATCTAAAATAGCTACAAGATACAATTTAAATAAAGATACAATGTAAAATATCTACAAACCTACTTCATTTTTCAGAAATAATATTGAATGAATGAGTGAAATCACTCAACGAATGTGATGGCAACGGCATTTAGCCCCTGTTATGCATCCGAAACTAAAACAGGCACTTTTCTTTATATAAAAAACTAAAACTTTTACTTGTTTTTCCCCTCTTTTACATCAAAGTATTCTGCATTCTTTGACTAATTTAAAAAGTATTCTGCCAAGTTCCAAAAATTCCGGAATTAGAAAATTGAGTGTAGATAGAACCAGTTTATATGGTGTTTCCTTCGATATAACTAACCTCGCAATTATACGCATATGCCATTGTTCAAACAGAGATGTAAATGAAGAGTGCAAGTCTCCTTCTGCCATCTCCTCTAGTGCTTTCGTCGCTGCATTTCTTACGAATTTAAAAATCGTTGCCCTATAAGCAAATACTTCATCAGAGGAAAAAATCACATGGAATACGTTAAAGAGAATAAGCTGGTCTTTGATGTAGCGGATTGTGATTTTTAACAGGTAGTTTGATATCAAGAGGAACATATGAACCGGTACCGTATCCTGATGGAGCACCCAACGGCTTAGCCTTCCCCACGATTGGAAGTTTTCAATGCATGCAATCTAGAGTTACGTACATGCGCTTTACGCATTTGTACTGAGGGAAACCTCGTCTGACTAGTCGGTCGCATAAAGGTAGTCTTCTCTCGTTCTGCGAGAAATGGCAGAATTCATTTCCATTTCGAAAATATTTAAAATGTTCCGGAACATTTTGAACGTTGTAGTACGTCTACCAATAGTGGCTTAATATACTGTTGCAAAGGTATAAAATTGTTTTCCCGAGTTGGCGACAAATTTGACGACATATTTGGCGACCATTTTGGAGACTTAGCGACAAAAGGAATTTTCCTCGAACTGCCAACCTATTTGTACTGGCTGCGTGAACTCTCTAGAGATTACGTCACTTCCTACGTAATGACGTCACTTTGTGTTGAAAAAGTATAAAGGCAAGCTCTCAAGCCAAGAAGAGTCAGTTGGAATTTGATCAGTAAGCAAGCTGGTGATCTGATAAGAAACCTTTAAGCGCTGTGTTGAGATTTATTAGTAATCTCTGTTGTGAATTTTTACCAGTGCTGTTTTAATACTTGTGGTAAGTTTCTTTTCTTAGAATATTTGTAAAATAAAGGACTTTATTTTTTAAATCCTGCTTATTGAACTGCATTCACGTATACCCACAAGAGAATTTCGTTACAATACTATCAACTTACAGACTTTATTGTTATAATTTTCCTCTCCTTAGGTGGATGAAAGACACGAACGGCATCCTAAAGTCCATCGAGGAGAACGGCCGCGTATGGGTGAACCAAGGCACTCTCAACATCAAGAAAGTCCAGAGCTCGGACGGCGGGAAATACCAGTGCATCGTGCGAAACAGCATCGGAGAAAGACGCATAGAAAGCGTCCTCATTGTAACAGGTGAGGAATGTAATAATTCTATAAAGTGATAAGAGATTCGGTGTGAACTATATTGATATGATTACGTTACTGAAGTTATACCAAAATGGACATGTTAGACTTTTTTACGATAATTGCCTTGATCTTTGTGTAAATTCATTCAAAGAAAGCAATATTTTCGGATCCGATGTGAATTAATGGCTGTTCTACACAGTCTTTGTATTCTTTCCCATTTCGTACCATGTTTCTAAAGGGACAAAGAAATTCGAACCCGATTATGTCTTGAAGTTATCGGCGAATTTTTATGCAGTGTAAAATTTTTCTACTTGCAGTTGGCAACAGCTAGACTGTAAACAAAGGTGTGCACTTAAATCTAATCGTAATAACAACCTTCAATAATTTAGGAGGCTGAAAGATGGAAGGCTTTACCTAGTAGAACGCCATTTTTTTGTCTTGACCGAATCAGATCGGCAATAGTTTTAGTCTAACTTTGATGACAATTTTCCTTTGTGTTTTTGGTAGCGGATTGAAAAGAGCTTTGGAATGATTATATTTCAAGTTAAAGGAACACTGTCAAAGCCTGAATTTGCATGCAGCATAAGCCAGTAAAAACATTTTTTCACTTAACAATCTCCAATGGAGCTGGTGCTACCGATGTCATTAGATGTTTATACTCATGGTTTATTCTTACGAGATTTTTCAATGCTATAGAAGTAAGCTCGGATAGACTAAATTATTTTACTTTTAACTTGAGTATATGATTTGAACTAAATATTTTAGTTTTTTTTAGAAAATTGAAATATAAACTGGTAATAAATACTTAAAGCACTCTAAATGTCTCATTCAAACATTGTTTTAAAGACTTTCATCGCGGTTCGGACCCACTGGAATTTTTGTTATAAGCAACCATTTCCGTCATTTAATCTTGGGTCCCATTCTGCTCTGCTCTAAAGAATCGGAACATTACAGCTGTAATAAAAGCTGGGAAGTTTATGAAGGCAACTTAGTGGAACGCACGCCAAAAAATGGAATCAACACGATTAGCTTATAAAAATTGTTAGTTCTAATTATAATTTATCTCCATCCCAATAAATGGGATCGTCCATCCAAAGTGATAGGATTTCAAAGATAAAGAAACCACTTTGTGGCATTCCCTACCGAAAGATATATTCTGAAAGATTTAGACCGCATCCTCCAAACCATCTACAAAACTGGTAGGGTACTGGTTCAGGTATTCTATGGCTTCAACCTCGCTGGTAACTGTTGGCGAGAAAACTAGTAACTACATCGAATGATTATAAACGTTTTAATCAAGTACTTATCTTATATCAGCTGTAATTAAATGCTTGCCACTATTAAATTTACAACCATCGTAATTTAACCCTCTCTTTCCGAGTATTAAAAATATATTATAAGCATTTTTGCATTCTTCTTTTGTACTATAGCTTTGTGCAACAATTACCGTACCGTTAAGTCCTCGCTTACCTAATATTTGGGGTGCCTTATTACATTACTGATATATTTTATATCCCGCCATTTTATTCTACAAACATAGAATGCAATAATTTTTGAAGTGTTAGCTTCATATGAAACATCAATAAAACTGCAAAATAATGGTATATTAAACCTGTAAATGCTCTTAACCAAATAGATGTTGTCTTATCATTACACAAATTTATTAGTTGTTAAATTCAACTATTAAGAACATTTGATTTGGCTCTTCTCAAAATTGTCGCATAGTTCTGGAATGTAAAATAATTTTTGTTAAAATGTAAGGAAAAGTTCAGAAATCCTTTTAAATCTGTCGTAAACTTTATGCTGAATAATCAATACAGCGCGGCTTTGAAATCATTAAACTTCAAAAATGTTTCTAATTATTAGATTGTATCATACCTCTTGTACCATTCATACCTTTATAACGTGTAAAATAGCTTTTAATAAAATTTTCATTAATTAATTCAGTACTATTGCATCCATTATAAAAGTTTATAACTTGCACGTGAAAAACAATAAGAAGAAAAAAAAATTGATCACAATACAGAAGAAAGATTAAATTTTTTTTGGTACGTATTAAGTGTCCTGTTGTCCTTGGTCATCCTGGCAACATACATGTTGTAGTCGTTCGCGGTGGACTAATAGTTTTGCTCTCACATTTGTGGCCGGAGAGCCTCAGGTTTCGTCAAAACCTGTCGTGTTAGTGGATGCTTTCTAAATCTGACGTCAGAAGGCATACGTCATCAAGCTGGTGTGGTGGTGAAGTTTGCAGATTAGCGTGAAAACCCAGGGGTCGTCCTCGTCATATGATCCTCGGTTTGTAATGACGAAATTCCTTTGCAAAATAGCCTTCGTTTTTCTTCAAAACGAGACGTTATTATAACTGAAGCTGAAAAAACCTAAAACTAACGATGTGGTAGTCCATTTCACGCTAGACACTGTAAAGTATGTTCGCAGCTTATGATGCACTTTCCCTAAACACAGGCATCTTCTGCATGTGGCTACCTATATGTTCCGCAATTGTTTCTTGTGTCTTCTTCACGGTGAGATTTGTCGCAGACTTGGCCTTAATGCTTCATTTGCGTGCAGCAGCAAACGAACTGAAAGTTCGCACAGAGAATGCTTCACATGGTATGAAATGGACGACCGTTTGGATATTGTTTGTTTGACCAAAGATAGTCACAATGATCAATTACTACTAACGTAAATAATGCACTTTCGCTAACCACAACAACCTTCTGATTTTGCTACCCAAATGCTCCAAAATTGTTTCTTGTGTCTTCGCTACAGTGAGATTTGTCGCAGACCTTGCTTTAATGGCTCATTTGCGTGCAACAGTGAACGAACTGAAAGTTCGCACACAGGTATGAAGTGGACGCCCGCGTTCGGATATTGTTTATTTGACCAAAGATAGTCACAATGATCAATTACTACTTACGTAAATAACTATTTAAGCTTTCTTTTGTATTACGTTCAATATTTGTTCTTCCTTTCGTTGTTCACGAGGAAGTTATAGCCATATGTAATCTATGCAACTGGTTTGAATTATCTTGTATTTAAGGGGACATACGCCCTTAATCTTCCGAAGAATGGGGGAAAAAACTGTCAAATTCGATGCGCTATATCTCTAAAACAAAACATTTAAAAAAGTAACTTTTTTCCCTAGAAAAATATATCTTCTTTCTGTTATTGTACACACATTTTCTAATTCTATTATTGATATGCATTTATTTGAGTGAGTAATAAATATGGGTATGATTTTTGGAGAAAAATGAGATAGTCACCTTGCGCGCATGATTACGGATAAAATATTGGTCTAAACACAATATTTTGGGTATCTAAATAATCCAAACAGTCTGTTTAAGAAACTGAACCTCAATTTATTAACATTTAAATTTAATTTCTATTTTATATACCAATTTAAAATAAAAATGTTAAATATTGTTAAAATGTCAACATTTCTAACCCCTCCCCCCCAAAAAAACTTTTGGAGAAAATATGTACAAAAATGTGGTTCAGTTAGTAGAACATAGCACAATACATATTTAAAAATGTTATGAAAAAATATTCAATACTTCTTTAGATATCATGCGCGCAATATTTTAAACACATTTTGAGACATAGCGCTTTAAAGATAGGGCCATATTCAATGTTTACGTTGAATAGCTGATGCATTTTTCAGCATAACTTTCATAATTATGGGTATTTTTCAACGCGGGTTGTTTTAAATTGTTCAGAAAAGTCAGGGGGATAATATATATTTTTTTCATGAAATCGAAAATTTTCGAGGTTTAACAGTCCCCTTAACCTTTTCGAGACTAACGAGACAAATACGTCCCGAAAAAACTTTGAAAAATATTTTTGAGATAGAATTGCCCCTTGGTCTAATTGAAGTATTTCCCATTACTCCTATCAAATTTTGAGAAGGGTTTCCGTTTATAAAACATAATGTCACTGCATTGCACTTTTTCACAGTACTTATTTAATAGCTAATGAGTGTTTTTTTAATATCGTGTAATTTAAATGACCTTCTTTATGGATTTATAAATTTAAATTGCAGCACTTTTATTTTTTTCGAACAAAATCACGTATGCCTCAGTGATCACGATTGATGGGACTTTTATGTTCCGATCGAAAAACACGGAATACATTTTTCATAAAAATAAAACACATTTGTTTTGTCATTCTAGTGTGCTTTACTCATAGTTCATGCTGCCAAAGTTGTTGTGGCGTAGGTAAAAAAACAAACTTCATTAAAAAAATTGTTAAAAATATGTTTATAATCACTATTTATTTCCAAACTTGAAGAATTCTAATAAAGGAAATCTATTCTAAAATTCAAATTAAGCGAATTTAGTTAAATGTTTAATTCTCTAAAATTTGCTTTTCATTCCACAGCACCCCTTATTGTGAACATGCGACCTCCCCGGCAAGTTCTCAACATCGGACAGGAAGCAACCTTCAACTGCAACGTCACCGGATACCCAGTGCACACCATCACCTGGAAGAAAGACCAGCGACAACTGGCCTCCTCCAGTCGCGTGCGCCTCCTGTCCAGGGACGTGCTTCACATCACCTCTGTGCGCAGGGACGACAGGGGGATGTATCAGTGCTTCGTATACAATGACTTGGATGGAGCTCAAGGAACTGCTGAACTCAAAATATCAGGTAGAGTAAACTAACTCATCTGGTGTTCTTAGTGTGTTTTGTAGAATGATATAAAACTCCCAATGCCGAGAAAATATTTCCTATAGATTTGTACATGATGCCCTTGCATTATTGTCGGAGTTTTCTTCACCCTTTCGCTATCAGGATCTCCTGGGAAAAACATACACCACAGTCCAATATGCTTTTTGGGATTATATGACATCAATTGGAATAGATTTTACGTCTCCCCCATGTCCTGCCTTGCAGTCTCAACGTGGCGGGGGTGGCATTGGGCGGAATGGATGAAGTACGTAGGGAGTTTAATCTCCTGGTAGGGCCACCCTAGGCCTAAAGGCCATTCCATTATGCTCAGCTAATGCTTGGCAGGCATTGGAGAAAAGTCAGACTTCAGGTACTTGGTATCAACGGAAGCTTCTCATTCTCTCCTCTTGACCATGAGGCGAACAACCTCATGGATCTGATCTGATTCAGATCAGAAGGATTAGGAAGAGGATTTTACGTGTGTCACATATATGTGATGTCGGGCTCTGGTAAGAAACGGCTGTGTCACATATATGTGACGATTGTTAGCGAAAGAGTTAACTCATATTCATTGATTGAAGAACATGACGATAAATATTTTTACATGTTCCTAAAGTTCAACACCTTTTTTTTCATGAGAACGCACAAAGTTAAGTCATTTTCACAAGGCAGTCTTTCGCGGTATGGTACCCATCGACAATTGGTTGTAGTTTGAGTTCAATTTTCATATGTCTAGGTTTAGGTTAGTAAAATGAATGCAATCTTTATACAACTGCAGCTAAGTATTTAAGTATGTTGGACGAAATAGGAAAAAAAGCACTTATAAGAGGTGGCAGCTATCAAAACATCTTTGGTGCAAAATGTTTGTAGTCTTTCGTGACACGTAACACATCGAGACTGAACTCAGTTTCTAGCCAACTGTGGCACGTAACACATCGAGACTGAACTCAGTTTCTAGCCAACTGTGGCACGTAACACATCGAGACTGAACTCAGTTTCTATCCAAATGTGGCACGCAACATATCGAGACTGAACTCAGTTTCTAGCCAAATGTGACACGTAACACATCAAGACTGAACTCAGTTTCTAGCCAAATCCCCATGGGTTTCATGCCAGGAAAGGCTATCATGTGGAACTTCGTTTGTTTTATTAAAAACATTTTCTGTTGCACTTTATGAATATGTATTAATATTTATCATCATGTTCTTTAACCCTCTGATTCCTAAGGCCATTGCAATTAAGGGACCTCAAAATACGGGAACGCCCGAGCTCCTCTATCAAAGATAAGGGAAATAAATTAACTTTCCCCTTAAAAACCACAATGACAGCTGACACTGTCCGAATTCTACGAAAACCTCCCTCTTCCCCAAACACATCTGTGCGAGCCACTATAACGAAGAAAGCACTCGCCGCGGGCGTGAAATCAATCACACTTAACGAAAGGGGGTGGAAATTTCAGAGTGACATTCCCCGGCCGGAATGTCACTCTGAACTCTTTCACTGTTGTTTCGGACGGCTATCGTCTTTTGCTTGAAGGGACTTATGGGACAATCCCATATCGATAGAGTTAATAAAACGTTACGAAGTAAGGAAACCCCGCCTATAATTTGTGGATACCCTGTATTTCGAAACAATGGCTTTAATTGAATATTCTTGACAATAATACTCAAACCTACCATTTATTTTCAATTATAACTGCATTCCTTTTGCAATAAATATACGCTTCTTTATTTCTTCACGCCTACTGTGATGTAAGGCTTCTTATTAGCACTTCACAAACAAATTTCAAAATGAAATATTTCTCTGCTATATACCTAATTTTCTGATTTAATTGAGTATCCAGATAGCAGAAAAAGTTGCGGAAAGGTTGCCATTTCACTTTCCATAGGCTGTCCGCGAAAGCATTTCCTCTCAAACCGTTTCGGAAACCATTGCCACAAGAATTCCCTTTCACATAGGAAAGCTTTTTATGAACTACTTCACCGACAAGGTTTGTGCCACAAGTCCGCAGAAGCATTTCCGCTCCAACCGTTTCGGAAACCATTCCGCAAAAATTGACGTAGGAAAGCTTTTTTTGAAGCACCTGTACCATCGTGTGTAGCCCCGTCCGGTATAGTGGTTATTGCGTTTGTCTTCCAACTCTATGAACGCGAGTTCGATCCCCGGCTCGGAGGAATGTGAAATTTTGTCGTAATCTGCTACGAAATCGTACAAATATTATCAATTAAAAATTAGATTAATCAAATTAATAATTCAGCTTTGATTAATTAAGATTCCTAATTGATCTACTTAATTGACATTCCAGATAACTCTAAGTTGTACTAAGATGACGTCAAGAGAAGATGAATAAAAAAGGGGGTTGGACCCCTCTGTAGAAGTACGGCTTCGGAGGGGAGAAAGGGGTTCTATTTTTTCTGCCGAAGGAGGCTCTTAACAACATTCTGAAAGACCTGAAACAAGCTTTAGGAAAGCCTGAAACAAGCTTGTAATAAAAGCTTGGAGACATCTTACTAAAAACCTTACAGAAAAACTTGTCTCTTGTTGACTAGCGAACCTTTCCGCTACCTTGCCGAAAGGTTCAACCCTTGTCATGGAAGCCTTTGTGACAACCCTTTTCCCTTGCTGACGACAAGGTTTCCAAAACCTTTGAGACAAGCTTTCCTTGCTATCTGGGTATTTGTTTTTGAACTACGTGAGGGATATTAGAGAAATATTTTTCTGTTAACATATATATTTATCATTATTAAAAACTACTTATATCAATATAATAGAAATAATCTAGCAGCTAAATTAATAAAGCAGCCTCCCATATAGAGAAGACATTTACTAATTTAGGAATTTTACGCTAATATACTGGGCGCTTCAAAAATTAAAGAACAAGTTTAACGGTAGTTCGGAAAAGTCACTTTAACATAAGGTCGCTTGCGCAAAAGGCGACTGCTACAGTGGCTGTTTGGTGTTTAATTAAGTAAAAGGAAAGGACATACACGATAAAATGTGCACACATGTTTAAAGTAATACAAATTTACAATAGAATAATGGCACAGTTACAGGGATAACAACTCTTTGGAAAGTAAGTCCCAATAATATCACCATTACAAGTCGTATGTAGCATGGCAGATACAAAGGCAGGTAGGACGTAGTGTCAGTATAAAGCTTTTGGAGTAACTTAAAGTTAATGTTCGAAGGACTTGCAGTCCAAAGCTATGCATGCTTTACTTCTTGCAATTCGTGCAGCTATGTTGTTGTGCTATTGCAAACTTTATTTCTTTAATCTTGTGCTGCACAATTCATATCTCGTATCCGTTTCTTTTACTTAAGCTCCTTGTAGCGTTCTCACTTTGCGCTTGCAGAGACATATTCTATTAGAAAAAAAGGCTCTTGTGTATAAACTCTACTCTTAAACTTTGTTCAATGATATTAGAATCACACTGCACATTTAGATATTAACCTTAATTATTCTGTGATCTGTAAACTCACTGGACAAACTACAATCCAACATAATCTAAGACGATTTAGAAAGCTTGAAATGGATGGCATCGTCATTTATTTTCAAGAAACATATATTTTCTTTTCAAACACTGGCACATTCTCTTAATGATTACATTAAATATTCAATTTCTGGAAATCAGTTTGCTTAGAAACATGCTTAGCAGCTTCACGATTTGGAAGAAATTATTGAGTGTATGTCATGATAATCGCATCCTCAATTAATTGGTAATAATCATCATATAGGCTGGTATAAAAATGATTTTTACGCACGAAATGACTATCGGTTTCTCAAATGTACCAAGATGGTAGTAATGTTGAGAGTAACAAATTGCTAAAGTTCATTTAAATTCAATATAATCGTAGAACAATGGTGCTGACGAATGTTGGAACCTTACAAATCCACAAACATTGACTTGAAATCGAACCCATCAACTTAGGCATATGAGCTAATATTAATTATTCAAGTCTTAATGATTAAAATTGCTTATGGCTATATTATATTTTATTTGTACATTCTAAACTGCCTTAACACGTTCACGCCAGCGTGGCCCACCGGTGGCTCACACTTGAATAAAGAATATTTCAGGGCCGGCATGACACATTAAGTTATAAGAAAATTTATTTTAAGATTTGAGCATACTAAAATTTAATTCTAAATCAATTATAAATAGTGAAAACTAAATATTGATCAGCGGCAAGAATTTCTTAAAATTAAATAATGTATAGTAAATATGTCTTTTTACGTTATTCGAAGTTAATTGGTCCGTTATTGGAATTCCGTTATTAAAACTGAGTTATTTCTCTATATTTTTTTGTTATTTGAAGAGAATTGCTTTAATTTAAAGAATTTTGATTTTCCTCGTTAATTCTACTCCTTGAAAAACTCTCATGAACTTTAGTTCAGAATAATTATTATTTTCGTTCAAAATTGAAGCTGATTTTAGTAGCACTTTTTCATTTTAAATTAACTGAAATATGCATGTCTTTTGCTTTCGATTGCCGATAAAACTGAAGTTCTCTTTCACTCGCATACTCTGAAGCAATCTTATTTGAAAAATTACTACAAAAAATAAGACACATTCGGAAAGAAGCACTAGTAAATTTAAAAATAGAAAAAAGTAACATTGATATAAAACAAAAGCCTAATTTTAAAACTCATTTGCTATATATTTAACTAGGAAAAGCGAATGCACTTCATTCATTCATTCATTCATTCAAATCCAACATATGCCCTGATTGATTTTCTTTAAGTGCTTCAAGTTATTATAAAATTCATCGCTTTAGGAGAAAAATGGGCCTTGTAAAAGGATTTTGGTATTCAGAAATATTAATCCATGTTGATGACATAAATTTAATGATTTTTATATTCGTTAGGAGATTGCTACTGTTTCGTGATTAAACGATTTTTTCAACTATTTCGGGATGCTTTTAAGACTGCAGGAAATTTTCACTGAGAGTATTTTAATTAAAGAAAACGTTTTCATACTTTACAATATTTTGAAGAAAAATGGATTTTAGAAGAAAGTGAAACACTTAAAATCTTACCAAAGACTTTTCTAGAAGAATTATTAAAAGAGGATTTAGAAATAGCATTTATAAAAGGGTTTCTTTTTTGAATGGATGAGGCAGTAAAATTGTCTGCTATTTCCCTTTCAATAATGAATACTATTTTTTATAAAAAAACTGAAGTAAATATAATTAAGAAAAGTAACTATTAGTTAATATAAGTTAAGTCAAGCAAACAGCAAAAATAGTTTTTAATAAAATTTATCTAGCGTGTTTGACCAGTTATTCAATAAAAATATTTAGCGCTTTTTACAATGTTGTAAAAGTATAATTGTCGTAAAGCAAATTTGTCTCCAAGATCATGATGATTTTTGATGTTAAACAATTCCCTGGGGCCGAGAACAAAATACGTATGATGAATTATGTCCATATGTTTATAAATCCGACACTTCGTTCGAGAATACTTTAATTTGCATTAAGTGCAATATAAGGGTATATGATTATTAAAATGCTAATCGGAAAGAATTTATCTTTGTGCATTGAAACTGGATTGATATTCTTAAATTTTGTGTGTTTAGTTTAGTTTAACTCTATCGACACGGGAACGTCTCAACCGTCCCTTCAAGCAAAAGACGGTGGGCGTCCGAATATCACTGTTAAGTTTCCACCTTATTTCATTAAGTGGGATTGATTAGAGTGGGTCCCCCAGAAGGGTTTGGGGAACAGAGGAGGGGATTCTTAGAATTCGGAGAGTGCCAACTGTGATTGCGGATTTTGAGAGTGAAAGTGAATTCCCCTTATCTTTGAAAGAGAAAGTCGGGCGTTCACTTATTTTGAGGTCTCTCTATTCCAATAGTCTATTAATCAGAGGGTTAATTATATTATCTTCCCATTTTTAGGCAACACAAGAGCTATGAAATTTTGTGTGATCATATCTTTATTTTGAATGCCCTTCAAGGGCATTTGGCTGAATGTGTCACGTTTGTAATTGACGTACTTATGTGGAAACGCAACAGAAAGTAATGGAGAGATAAATCCCAATTTTTAACCCCTTAACTAAGATGCACGCGTGAAGCTTGGTCATAGAATTATAGCATTTTTTAAACACTATTATAACTTATACCATATTAATTATAACATATTACTTATAACACTATATTACTTATAACATAAAATTAAGTAATTCATATACACTATCATTAGATAGGAAATGACCGGTATTTGACATCTCAAGTGCCCTACGAACCCTTAGTTGAATCTATATGATGACACATATCCAATGCTTAAGGGGATCAATTCGTTAGATGATACTGTACACTATGCAGATAAGGGGTTAATCATTAATTAGAATTACATTAGTTCACTCAGATTCAGTTCAGTGTTCAGATTAGAATTACATTAGTTCACTCAGATTCAGTTCAGTGTTCAGATTAGAATTACATTAGTTCACTCAGACATTAGTTGAATCTATATGATGACACATATCCAATGCTTAAGGGGATCAACTCGTTAGATGATACTGTACACTATGCAGATAAGGGGTTAATCATTAATTAAAATTGCATTAGTTCACTCAGATTCAGTTCAGTGTTCAGATTAGAATTACATTAGTTCACTCAGATTCAGTTCAGTGTTCAGATTAGAATTACATTAGTTCACTCAGGCATTAGTTGAATCTATAAGATGACACATATCCAATACTTAAGGGGATCAACTCATTAGATGATACGGTACACTATGCAGTTAAGAGGTTGATCATTAATTAGAATCCCTCAGAACACATTTCATATGCGACCAGAATAAAAAAAACTGGAGTTTTAAAGAATGTATTCCGAAATTGTTATTTTTAGAAAACACATTTTCAGTGTAACAATTTTAACTTAGTGGATGCAAAGCTCAACAGAAAAAAGCGAGGTTATGGTCAAAAACTTCGTTCTTAAAATTTCGTTAATCTTTGAGTTGTAGGGCTCTATGTGTTTAAATACATAGTTTTCAAATTACGTCGGTCTGTTTGTGTTTGTGTAACACTTATTTCTTAAGCAACATATTTGAAATTCCAAACTTTATTCCATTGCAGAATCAAATGAGTAAATCAAGACGTTAATTACTTAAAACACTCGTTAACCCTTAACAGTTTTGTTCGAGCTCTACTCGCGCATCGAATTATGCCATTTTTAAACATATAAACTAAAATTAAGTCATTCATAGCCGTTATAACTCGATATAAAAATGACCGGTAACCCATTAACATCTCAAGTGTTCTGTTGAACGACAACGCGTCCCGAAAACATAGGGGAATCATCTGATACTACAAAATTACTATACATTTAAGAGGTTAATTTATGAAAAGAATAATTAGTTTTTAAATTGTAAACTGTTTTGTAAATGAAATTTTAAAAAGATAATAATTCAAAAATTAAAAAGTAAATTTTACTCATAACACTTAACATTTGGAGTTCCACTGCAATTAATTTATCTGAAGGCTGATTTAAGGAATTCATATATAACTGGCAAGCCACTTAAAATTTATTCCAAACAAATGAGCTCTGTTTGGATTCGTAGATTTATTATCTGTCTGTTCTGAATTCACTGAGTAATTATAAATTAAATTTTAGCATACCCGTACACAAATTTCTATTTGCTGCGACTTGACTACCTCCAGCAATTTAGAAGTCCTGTCTGAAAATTTTAATTATTGCATTTAAAATGAATGATTACGTCCGTTAACTATTATAACTAAACGTTAAAATGTATTAGATGTAAAGCTATATTAACAATTGCAGTCTCAATAATATCGTAATATGGAACTTAGTTTAACCGTCGAATTTACCGAAAAATGTATTGTAATTGCAGTCCTTGTATATGAATATAAACATATATTTTCTGCAAAGTGTGAAAGTCAGGCATTCTATACAATTTTTAGCAGCGTGTTAAATACACTTTATTATTATACTTCCATGCAAAAATTACAGATGAATTCGCAAGCTTTGAATAAATTAATATATGAAAAAGGTCTTTATTGAAGATCCGCAACTCAAAGCATTAGAAATACTAAAGGAAAGTTATGCAATTATTTTTTACTTACATTTAAATATCAGTCCTAAATAACATTCCGGTAAAAAGTAGATTCGCACCTCTAAATATCACAAAGATATTGCACAATAACTTTAGTATATTATTCACTATAGTATTATTCAATATTTTAAAAATGTCGTAATGATATTGTAACGGCATCTTGAACTGCAATTAAACATCTTATCCATTCCAAGGCAAATTTCGGCAGTAAACCTCAGCTTCATCATAGCATATGGAGCTCATGTATAGTTTACAATGAAACTTAAATTATCCTTTTGCAAAATCATAAAATTAAACTTTCTTCAACTTAAAAAATTCATCCTAACCAATGCAATTCTTCATATACAGGGTTCCCACTTATATCCGTTACACCCCCTTAACTTCTAAACGGTGACAGATTAGGCCATAAAGTTGGTGTCTAGGTATAGTAAAGTGACCATGTGCTACACGTTCAGATCAGTTACAACGCCACCCAGCGGAAAACAACGGAGTAGTTAGTTTTAAGTTTTGAAAAAACGCGAGGGCTATTTTGGACGTACCTCGAAATTTTGAACCATGGTCAGATGACGAGGACGACCACCTCCTCTCCAAGCTTCCACGCCACACCAAAGGGAGGACGTATGATTTAGCGTGCAACAGGCCCTATACACGACGGATCTTCAGTGGAATCTGGTTTCGAACCTGGAACTCTCCGGCCCCGAAGCCGATACTTTACCACTAGGCCACCGCTGCCTCGTAAGAGTGTTAGAAATCGCGACCAAACAAATGCGCGTTTTACACGTTTTGTTCTTAGCATTACTGTGCGCAAGGTGTCTTTTCGTACTAAATCGAAGACTTTCTACAATTTTTTCATTGTCTTGTTTACGAGATAGGACCGCTAATTCCAAAATTTGTGGATAGATGGCGTTGAAAGTTGTCTCATCGTGTAGTGCATAGCATTTTTACTATACCTAGACACCAACTTTATGGCCTAAGCTGCCGCCGTTTAAAAGTTAAGAGGGGTGTAACGGATATAAGTGGGAACCCTGTATACTAAGGAATTATTGCTTAAGAAAAGAAACACACCTTGAAATGAAGCCTGTTATGCCAATTACGGTATCACCGCTTCCTTTCAATTGAAAACAGCATTATATTGTGTTGTAAATCATTTATGCATTAATTTAGCTTCATATATAATTTGAAAGCTGTCATAGAATGTTTCCTTTTTCATGGTAATACTTTTATAAATATTATATCTGAAAAGAAATTCGAATCCAGGCTATAAGCAAACTTTAGATGGAAAAAAGAGCAGAAAGCATTGCAAATATATCTCAGATATTTTTGAGATTTCTTCCTTTTCCAGAGATATTTTATCGTTAACTGTCCTAACAGGTCAAAAGTTTGGAAGCGAGATGATCTTGGAGCTATTTTTAGGTGGTCTAAATATTTCTTTCCTAACTCAATGCCTTTCATTTAGCAGACGCCTCACCATCTCTTAACAGTTCAACACATACGAAGTGAGAGAAATTTTAAACCTTTGCGTTCGGCAGACTTTGCTTATGGGAGCACCAGCACGTCGAAGCAAATTTAGCGTTTTGCAGTTTCTTTACCGTACGGGATTTGAAGTCAATTTATGGATATTAAAACGCACAGAAATTGTTGAAACTGATTTGCTGTATATAATAGTACATATAATACATAAAAACATGAATTTTTAATTTCTGTAATTTTCCAAAGTGTGATATTTTCCAAAAAAGGCTCCACTCCGAAGATATAGATGGGCCGCGGTGGCCTAGTGGTAAGGTCTCGACCTCAGGACCGGAGGGTCGCAGGCTCGAAACCAGATTCCACCGAAGATCCGCCGTGCATGGGGCCTGTTGCACGCTAAATCATACGTAGTGGCCAAACATCCTCCCGTTGGTGTGGCGCGGAAGAGGGGGTGCCAGTTCAGGTGTCGTCTTCGTCATCTGACAGCGGTTCAAAATTACGAGGTCCGTCCTAAATAGTCCTCGTGTTGCTTCAAAACGGGACGTTAACCGAAGATATCGATAAGCATTGATATCTATAGGTTGATCCAAACATTATAATGCGACATCGAGAGTATAGTTTTCGTTCATTTCCGCAAGCCTCGGTCGCTGTGCTAGGCGCCAGCCAATCATGAATGACATCATACGCTATACTCGCGGCACCGACTGCTACGACGACTTGCGAATGCCGCCACTGTTGCGGCATCGACCGCAAAGGGTTAAAAGAGATTCGAACCTCTAATCCGAAACATCGTAGCATGATAATGTTTTGTTAGTTAGTTATATATTAACGTCCCGTTTTGAAGCAACTCGAGGGCTATTTTGGGACGGACCTCGTCATTTTGAACAGCGGTCAGATGACGAGGACGACACCTAGGCTGGCACGCCCTCTTCAAACTTCCACGCCGCACCAATGGGAGGACGTTTGGCCACTACGTACGATTTAACGTGCAACAGGCCCCATACACGGCGGATATTCGTGGAATCGGATTTCGAACCTGGAGCTCTCCGGCCCCAAAGCCGAGACCTTAACACTAGGCCACCGCGGCCTGATAATGTTTTGAGCCGAGTCGTGTGTCTTTATATTCGTTCCAAAAATTTGCTTTTAATTATAGCACTCATAATGTTGACACAAAAAAAAATGTATTTTATATCATCGCAACGCGCGTGAGTATAAATCCATTAACTAAAGCAATGAGAGGTATTGTTGTAATATATACTTAGAATTATTTCTAAAAATCTATTATAATTAGAGAAAAAAATTGATATATCTTTACAGCCAATGTTTCAAATTTTAAAGTGATATAAAAATGTTTTTTGTAGATAATATGCTCCGAAGTTATTGAAGGAAACCGATGAAATTTAGATAATTGTTTAATTAATTATTATTTAAACGTTAATTATTAATTAAACACTATATATTAATTAAAAATTTCGTTGTTTAATATAATATCTAAATTCTATTTATTATTCTAAATCTATTCTTATTTAATACTTTCAACGGTTTATTTTACTACATGTGCATGGAACCTGGACCAAATATCAAAATCTGACTTTTGCGTCATTCTTTTGATCTTCATTTAATAATTTCATCAAAAAATTGGTCATTTTATGAAGTTTAAAATAATAATCATGGTTTTTACTCACAGTTAAACCTGGCACTTCCAATTTTTTTAAAAATCTAATAGCCGCATTTTGAAAATTCTTATATAGTAGAATACCGTTTGAGCTGGATAGCTTAATCCCTAGGAAATGCTTCTATTTAAAGTGAAGTATTCGCCGGGTGCCGGTTAATTCGCAGAAACACAGAGTTTGTTGAACAAAGAAACTATTATCTGTTGAATTCCGCCGTTCTCTTTCGGGAGTAGTTGGATAGTTGGTGGAATAGTAATTATTTGCCTGAAATAGCAGAATAACCTTTGCGCAACATCATCATGAAAATGACAATGGGCAATTCATCAGGGTGGAATATATCTTCCCCACATAACTAGGATGACAATTCCCTTTCGTATATTTGGCTGTATATTGTTAGAAAAGAAACATCTCATTTCTGTAACCTCCGATGCTTGCAATTTTAATTTGAGTGGAATGTCTGCTTTACTAACAGATTTGCAACACTTTTCTTAGTTCAAAATAATTCATCTTACGTTTTTTAAATTTCATTTCAAAAAGCTCAACTTTCTCTTCATTAATTAAAATTGTTTAAATATTCAAGTGCAAGTTTCAATAAGAGAGCAATGAATTTGATTAAATAGTTAATCAAAATTATTATTAATGATAAAAGTCAAGTACAAATTTTATGATTTCTACGTTCCAAATAGAGTCAGGCTCAAGTTTAATTGCATCAGCTCGTTAATTATTATTAAACAGGCGTTATTATCTTCTTTCTTTTGTTAAACTTAGAGAATTACAACCATTTTTTCATATTTATTATTTTTATTGTAATTAGATGATTGGTATTGTATAGAAAGATGAAGAATTTTGTAACACCAGAAAAATTAATATGATAATTTACATTTCTTACGTATATTTTGAAACGAAACGGAAGTACTTAACTTACAAATATTTTTTATCTTTAAACAATATTTAATAAAAATATCTATCTTTATTATGAAAATAATAATATATATATCTTTAAACAATATTTTTTTCACAAATATTCGTTTACAAATTCTTTTTTATCTTCAAATATTTTTTTATTTTTTTCATCTTTAAATATTTTTTAAATACTTTTTTTCTTTTCTCTAACTTATAAATATTTTTTTTATCTTAGGATTTAATTTACAAAAAAATATTTCTTATACATTCAAATAGGTAATTAATTACAAGAAAAATATCCCAGGCCACAAGCAATTCACGAAATTAATTAGCCGTGACAAATATATATGTTAAAACATTCTATTAAGTTAAAATATGAAGAAGAGATTTTTGGCGTGAGTTTCTCGCAAACTGGAATATAATAATGAAATCTCAATAAAGTTTTTCATAAAAATATTATTATTTAAAAATATTTCCATTCTCTCTTTGTTCTACTTCGTTGAATAGAGGGTTCAATTGTCTGAATTCATTTAATTGAATTCTTTTGACATGAAAGTAGATTCTTTAAGTAGTGCTCATGAAGTGATGTAATTGAATGAAATTTTCTTAGAAAAATAAACTTATTTCAATCGCAATAAACTATCTCTTATTGGTGCACAAAATCCATAATTTATAGGTTTGAATAACAAGCAGTATTATGATATGGTTATGTCCATATGAATCTGATTATTAGATTTTGCATTAAAAAAGACATTTGAAAAAAGACCTAGATCATGATTTATCCTTTCCTAATTTTATATAAAATTATTTGGGGGGGGGGACTTCTCTGTTTGGACTTCTCTCTCGGACTGTTTATTTCCAAGATATTCTGAAGTTTATTTTTATTCCTTTACTCATCAACGACAGAATTTATAGATCAGCAATATTGTTTTTCCTACTGATTTCATTTTCAAACATAATTGGTTATTAAAATATAGCACTTAAGGTTTCGATCAGTGTTTTACCGAAGTTTGAAATTTACTTCCTAGAACGGGCCCAATTTTCTTTGAATTCTATTCGCAAAGCCGTTTTATCTTAAACGATAAAATATATTTGTTTACGGATTTTTTTTAATAATACATATGTCTTCAATATATGAATCAACTGCTGTTAAAAGGGACTTCTGAAATCTAGCACAGAACTGCTATATTGATGTTAAGAGTGTGCTTTTCCGAAGAAGCCGTCTTCTAACATCACATGATTTGATGCTGTACCAAAACGTGACTGTGAATGATAGAAGCCCCGTTGTTACACCAAAGATGCATTCACACTCATTGAATTGGAAACGAAATAAAAATGTAATTTCTGCCGATAATGAAGAAGTCCCCTTTTAACATCAATCGATTCATATTTTTAATATGGAAAGGGTTCTTTTGCGAAGAAGCTTTCTTCTTACATCACATAATTTGATGCTGTACCAAAACGTGACTGCGAATGGTAGAAGCCCCGTTGTTACACCAAAGATGCATTCACACTCATGGAATTGAAAACGAAATAAAAATGTAATTTCTGTCGATAATGAAGAAGTCCCCTTTTAACATCAATCGATTCATATGTTTAACATGGATATGCTTTTTGGAAATTCTATCTGCAACAGATTCCCTTTCTTTTTATTTTAAGAAGGCGAGCTCTAAAAGTTATTGCATACATGGATACACAAATCTATTTACGGAGCGTATTCTCTGTCATTGATGAATAGGCGAGCATTTTTTTCACACCACCGAGCATTTCTTCCTTGGCAGGAAGAAAAGTCGTTTGTCAATCATCTGTCAAGATGTCAAAGTGTTTTAGAACACTTGGGAATTCCAATTTCTTCTCTTTCTTTTTCTTTCATGTTGGAGTGCAGCACTGTCATGTTCCCACTATTTGTAACTTATCTTGCGATAGATATTGTGTGAGAAATTTTAAAAATTTCTCTCTGATTAATTTAAATTGAACTTCTAATTACATATAAAGGTGTTAGCAGCGAGTTTTCAAAAATAATATTTTTATACTTTTTTAAGGATTCGAATTACAGTAGAACCCCGCTAATCCGAAATTCCGGTTAATCCGAACCGATTTTATTTTTGAAAATAATATGTAATTGAAAAATTACCTGAAAAGATTTAAATATACATGCTAAAAACAAAAAGGTACCTTTTCAGCATGCATAATTCTTCACATTCAAGAAGCTAATGCAATTCGTCGTAAGATAGGTCACTTCATACAGGAACACATCCATTATTCTAATGAAAAGGGAACACATATTCTCTTTTTTTTGCTTTTGAATAAAAGAATTCAAAAGATAGTAGTACTGAGTGCTTATAACTTACATTTTTAGCACACATCTTTTTCTTTTCTATTTTTATTGGAATTTCTGCTAATCTGAATTTTTTGTAATCCGAACAGGCACCGGTCCCAATTACATAGTTCGGATTAGCCGGGTTCTACTCTATTAGAAAAATACAATCTTTCTTATCATATATTATTAGTGATCTGAGAAAATGTTTAACTCTCTCACATTGAGCGATGGAGTCTGGAGATTTCGCCTTATTATCGACGAAAGCCAGTCTGAGGCGGTTGGCCTCTTTTGAAGGAAGGTGTGGTTCGGAGATCGCTTCTGTGATAAGCGCGGTAGGGGGTCCAATTATTCATGTAAGTGGGGTCAGCGTATTTCCGTGCTCCTTGGGTGGATTGGTGGGGTATATGACTACCTAAATTGGGAGAGTCCAATTTATATCGCTTTTTCTCGAAAAGTACCGGTGTTAAAGGGAGTAGTAGAAAAAAATCGCCTCGGGATTAAAGAGTTAAGATTGTGTACATTCGTTATGATTAATTTTCCTATGCTTGTGTGGAAAAATGGCACACGGTGTTTAACATTCAGTTGTTAGTTGATAGACCAGAAATAGCCTAAGATTGTATTAAAAATATCACCTGATATTTTCCCTTCATGCTGTGTTAATATAACTCGATATTAGTTCAGCATTATTCCTTAAAACAATCTTTTCAGCAGTTATCAGGCATAACTGCATTTAGGGAAGATTCGTAGTGAACAATTCAGATTTATTGGACTCGCTGGTCGCCACAGATCTCTGATGGCTCGGACATATAGAGACAGGATTCATAGGCCTTTTTACATCCTTTACGCTCCGCAATTACAGATGAATTCATTTTAACCCTCTGATTCCTAATACCGTTGGAATAGAAGGACTTCAAAATACGGGAACGTCCGAGTTAGTGTTCCTTAAACATCGATAGACTATCGATATTATCGAAGCCAAGTCGATAGTATCGGGTTTTCGCAACTATCGACTGAAACAATCGATAGTATCGACTTTCTCATAGATAGTATCGATAGTTTTCTCTCCGGCAATACTATCAATAGGCGCGTTTTCAGTCGATGGTTTTAAAACTATCGACTGGAACTATCGATAGTTTAAGAACTATCGACTGAAACAATCGACTGGAACTATCGATAGTATCGGTAGTTTCCAAACTATAGACTTGACAAACACCTAGCGATAGTATCACCGGGGAGAAAACTATCGATAGTTTCAGTCGATAGTTGGGAAAACTATCGATAAGCTGAACTATGGATGTTTAAGGAACACTGATCCGAGTTCCTATTTCAAATATAAGTGAAGTTCCCCTCCACTGCTCAAAAACCACAATGACAGCTAGCACTGTCCGAGTTCTAAGAAAATCCTCCTTTTCCCCCAACCCATCTGGGCGAGCCATTCTAACGAAGGAGGTGTGCGCAGCGGGTGAGAAATCAATCACACTTAACGAAAGGGGGTGGGAATTTCGCAGCGATATTCGAACGTTTCGGACGGCCATCGTCTTTTGCTTGAAGAGACGTTTGGGATGTTTCCGTATCGATAGAGTTAATGAGCAATAATTGTAGGAAGTGAATGTTTAGAAACTAGACCTTAAGGAAATGGGTAGTGAGATAAATCAACCTGTCCCTCATTTATATCTTGATGGACACCTTGCGTCTCCGGTATTCAACGCAACTGCCCACCAGAAACCACATAGACTGGATAAAGAGATTTTCCATTTCTGATCTTGTACTTTAATGCAAATATTAAATTAAATTGGGAGACGTTTTCTAACTGACATTCTTTTTAACGTGAAACGGTTATTTACTATCTATGTACAAAGGGAGTTCAAAAAGTAAGTTACACTTGTTCCTCCACAGATGGCAGCAGTGCGAAACAAGAGCGAAGATTATTCAGACAATAATTGAGTTCCTCGGCTTCCCAACAGTAGCAATTTCATTCGGAAAGTGGCAATCGTTGTTGCGTAGTACGAGAAAAAAATTTCGCGTCAGCTGGAAACTTGCTCCAACTTTGAAGCACGCGAAACAGTACGTTTTTTGAGGTCAAAACGTTTCACGAGTACACAGATTCATTGTGAAATATCGGCAGTGTATGGGACACATGCCATGTCACCTTCAGCCATTTTGAAATGGTGCCAGCAGTTCAAAGACGGTCGTACAGACTTAACCGATGAGGAAAGGCACAACGATTAATGCTGAGTCGTACAGCGAAACACTAAAAGGTTTGCGCAAAGCTGTGAAGAACAAGAGACGTGGAAAGTTAAGCAAATCCATTGCCCTCTTGCGCGACCTCTCAAGGCACGCGCAACACAGGGTTTGCTTCGCAGTTTTGGATGGGAGGTCTGGCAACATCCACCGTACAGTCCCGATCTGGAACCCTGCGACTTTCACATGTTTGGCAAGCTCAAAGAACATTTGGGTGGAAGACAATTTTCCAGCGATGACCAGGTTGAAACAGCAGTTCTAAGCTGGCTCCAGGACCAAGGAGCGATTTTCTATCGACAGGGAATCGAACGATTACTGCAACGTTCCGACAAATGTCTGCAGAGACTGGGAGATTATGTAGAGAAATAGTGTGATGTATGTGTGTCATATTGTATTGTAGCGCACTTCTCAATAAAGTGTTTTTTAACCTACATTGTTCGAGTGTAACTTACTTTTTGAACGCCCTTAGTACAACAAAATATTCTCAAGTTAACAGCATCGAATCTAACAACATTTTTTCCGTCACCGTTGTCAGGTAACGTTCAGGAAACAGTAGTACTGCCATTAAATTTCTATTTCACTTTTTCATATATGCACACCTTTAATTTTTTTTAAAAAAAATATATTATATTTTCATGACATCAGTACATTTTAAATGTCTTGATGGATATTATTTATGTAAAATATTTTTAAATTATTTATAAATGTTACAGCCTTTGTATTAATCAGTGTCAGATCTCGAGAATTTTGATGAGAAAGAAGACGATTGATGAGAGAAAATTCTCATAAGGAAATTTTATTTTGCATAATATATTTTATTGCAAAGTACATTTTTAATCAATCAACACTTCCATTCCATGTTATTTGATTAAAGCTGCAATTTGTTTCTTGCAGATGTGCCACCCATTCTGATATCCTCCTTTCCGGAACACACGGCTCATTCCGGCGACACCATCTCCTTAAAATGTGTCACCACAGGGAATCCGATTCCTCGTATCACTTGGTATCTCGATGACATCCCGATTGATCAAGGCCCCCGTGTGACAGCAGTGGACAGGATCGGAGACTTGGGCCACGTGACAAGCATTCTCAACATTACCGAAGCGAGGGTGGAAGACAGTGGTGAATACAGGTGTCAGGGGGAGAACGATGTCGGAACCACCTTCCACGCTGCTCGACTCAACATATACGGTCCACCTTTCGTCCGAGCCATGAGAAATGTGACGGCCGTCTCCGGTGAAGACTTGACCATTCGATGCCCTTATGGAGGATATCCCATCAAAGGGATTAGATGGTTTAAAAGTAAGTTAAGTTTTCTGTTAAAGCCTCAGTATCGTCATTGCTAATACGGCAATTCATCTGCACTCCATTCCATTCCATTGTTTGTTTTTTTCTACACATTCAAGTCGAAAAACCAGACACGTCATTCACTTGAGGCTCCAAAGTGCGCTACCACAAGATATTCGATTCCACTATTCTTCTCCCCCAATCGACGGATTTCCGATTTTCTCGACTCGTCGCGAGGTTTCAATCTAGGCACATTCTTTGATGTGCCTCCTACCATCGCATCTGGGTCTTAAATTGGATCGGCGCATGAAGTGTTGGATTTTTCGTTCGTTGGAATTCCATCGGTTCGAATTATTTGTTCTAAATTTCATAGGCTTTCGACCTTGATGATCACTTTTCCCTTCCCGTTTTCCAATAATTCCATTTTGGATTAGATGTTAATGGCCTGCTTTAGATCAAAATGTCGTATGTTAAATTGCATTATGGATTACATGTGAATGGCTTGCTTTAGATCAAACTTTCTTATTTTGAATTCCATTATGGATTAGACGTGAATGGCCTACTTTAGATCAAAATTTCGTATGTTAAATTCCATTATGGATTAGATGTGAATGGCCTGCCTTAGATCAAAATGTCGTATGTTAAATTTTCGAAATATTTTATTGATCCAAAACACTTCTATAGGTTAGATATATATGATAACAAATTGTTGTATGTGATTGTCGTATGTTATCATAAAATCGCTAGTGATTTCAACTGCTACAACCAAATTTGGTATCCTTTCCTCAGGACGGTTTTTGAGATACGACATTTTTATATAACAGCAACGATATGTTGCTTACATTCATAAAAAGATCATGAATGTTAGAAATGGAATGAAAATATTATGAAAGAAACAATAAAAATATGTCTGAATACAATATTTCGTTTGTAATTTCATTGGAAAGAAAAGTTTCTTCAGATATCATTTTTCATTTCTTTCCTACCTCTTATTGCTTTATTAGAACTAGAATAGAACTGCAAAGCACAGGGCAGGCTTTTTTCGAAAAGCCTATTCATATAGATAATACACAAGGGAGACGGGCATTAAATGGTGATAACAGTGAAAAGCGTGATGCAGAATGAACCTAGTTGATCGAGGATTAAAAAAAATTGTGTGCAGAAGAGTATATAGGTGCTTTTCGTACATTTTAATAACATATTTTCAGTATTTTTGTTTTATTTAACACCCACTCCGTCCGAGCCTACCCGGAAGGGTGTAAAGTCGTAGCTGATTTTCAGTATGTATATGCGGAAACTGATAAATGGTAAAGTAATGGCTCGATGGAACATGAAGAAACCAATTTTATTAAAAGGTTTACGCATGCGCGCTAATGGACAATACATAAAACGATAAATAAATATTGACGAAATCATTCAGATTTTCATTTATTTTTTTCTGTAATGGAAAGTTTCTTCCTCAAAACCAGAGGAGTATCAGTTTGAAGACGGAATTGGCAGCGCCAAGAACTCGAACTGAGGATTATCGGAATGGCTTAGTTAGAATCGGTGTTTTTTTCGGCTGGATTTCGTATCATAGATAAAGAAATGTCGAAATTGCCTATTCTTTTAACAACCAAGGAACAAATAAAAAATAGAACCATTTTTTTTAACTATAAATTGAATCACATTAGAGAAAAATAAACACCTAATTATTTCACGAGATTAAATATATTCTATCTATCTCTTTTTTCCCTTGAAAAGTTCATTCTTTGCTCTTGCAAACAATAGCTAACCACGTTTTTCTACTATTGAGTTATTCACAATATTTGAGAACTAAAAAATCACCCGTCATGGCATGACGGATGCAAATTGCCTCTTCATTCGAGAAATTTCTCGTCAAATTTGACGCGTTTAAATAGATATATATGCGAGAGAAATGTTTAACATTGATTGAAAACAAATAAAATAAACATATGTTTTACGACAGGAAATATTTTTTTATTTACATATTATTTACTTATTTCCTTATTCAAAAAATCTCCTGAAAATCAACATTCCGTGTGAAGTATTTTTCGTTGTTTAACAATTTTATTATAATTCAATAACCATGAAATTCTCAGCTTGTCAAACGTAAGTTAAAATTTCTAAGGAATTCTTTTTCGAAATTCTAATCAAAGCAAAGCACTTCTCTGCTTGTCAAACGTTGCCGAAAAATATTATCAAATTATATAATCACGATTGCAATAACTAATCCGATGCATCGTGGCGTCCAAACTATATCACGAACGTGATATACCACTGACGTAATTTACTACTTTCTATTAAAAAACGGAAATTAATTTGAATTATATGATTAATAAAATTTAAAATTTCTCGGGAACTATCGATCATAGCGAGATAAATTATTCTTTTAAATTTAAAATTATTGAAATTTAGGTTCTCTAACAAAACTGTGTTTCAAATCATGAAACTTATATCGACTTCAACAGAACAAAAAATATACTGTTTTTGTTAAATAAAAATAAGTATATGAATTGGAAATATTGTCTAAGAATATAAAAATATGATAACTGCTTAGTTTTTCTACTTCATTAATTATTTAAAGATATTTGAAGCAATGACACAAAAGAATTGGAAAAAATGTTCCGAGATAAGTGTAATTACTTTATTATATTTGCAAAAGAAACTGATCATTTTGTGATTAAACTTGAAGTAAATGAAAGAAAATAATAATTTTAAAAAGCGATTTCATTAATTTCTACTGCATTGCTTTTCGGATACAATATTTAGACAAGATGTGTATTAAAACGAAAAATGATTCCAATAGTGTCCAATAAATTTTAGAAGTGGTAAAATGCATTAGCTAATTTGCGAATTCTTTATATATATTAGCATTTAATTGCCTAATATTTATATAAATCCCATATGATCTTACCGTATATATTCTTAAATGAATTAAAATAATAAATTGTGTCTTATCGATATCATTAAACTGAGACAGTTTTGTTATTGGCAGAGTTACTGTTTTCATATTCAATTAAAATTAATTTTATCGGGGTAAGAGCTGCTAATAAGAGTACCGAAAAGTTAATCTATCTTAGCTTTTTTCAATGAAACATTAATTAACTATAAAAGAAAGACGTAATGAATATCTAAAAAATTTTAGTTTCTTATTCGAAGATAACTATAGAAATAATTAATTAGAAAACACCTGAAAGATTAGGTAACAATAATAGTTATCTAGTTTAAAGGATAATAATTGTCTTATTGGATATATTTTATGACCATACTTTAAGTGTATGTTTTCGTCGTTAATTAATTCAGACTTTTTTATTAAACTGTATAGCATTTAATCTTTTTTCTTACGTAAAATCTACGTACTGAAATCTAGAAAGAAACTCTCATAGGAAAAAAAGTTTCTAATTAATAATTTTAGATAAAAATTTTAGATTTTTTTTAAATAATGATTATTCTTCACATTAATAAGTACAAAAATCTTGAAAACAATAATGCCTGTTAAAAAGTTTCCGGATTTATTACCCGAAAACATATTTTTAAGAACACATTATTGATATTTTTCAAGGCTAAAATTCAAGTACATTCATTCAGGGTAACATTATTCTCCTCCTCATTATATATAAGTACATTAATTTCAATTCAATTTGTTCAACTTTGTGAAGGCTGATGGATTAATTTTCTTTGTTATATCTAAAAAATAAATAAGATAATATTAATTAGTCAGCCCATTTTACAGCTCAAAGAATATTTTTTAATCAATAGGATCTAATCTTCGATTTTTTTAAATATAGTGTTGTATATCATATTAAAAATTGCTTCAAATGACTCTAAACTCAGAGTTACAGATGATGTAATGTAATATTAAAAATTACACGCAGTTGTTGATTCCATTTTCATCGTATTTTTCTCCGTTAAGCAAGTAAAATGAAACATAAATCTATAAAATTATTAAAAGCGATCTTAGCTGTTTTCCAACTGAGGTTTAATTTGAATTTTTACTACTTTATTTAACTACTAGCCAGTAGTTAAATAAAGTGAAAAAAAGCTGGTAATAAACCTAAACATAAATAACTTCAAAGAAAATTAAATTTTATAATTATTTGTTCAGATTTCTACTTCTTTTAAGCATATATCCAAGCATGCCAGCGTTTGCTTTAATAATGAAATAGAAGCTTCCACAATAAATAAGTTTCTTGATATGTCTCTCATTTTCATGAACGGGTATTTTCTAAGGATTAAGGCTTACAACTCTCATACTAAAATTTTAGCTGAGGATTTAATTTCTATACTATTTCATTTATTTTCCATTCATTTTATGAAGTTTACTGAGAAAAATAACTTATTTCTTATGTAGGATGTGTAGCTGTTTGACCTTGTTCACTTTTACATATCGGCAAGGTCCAAAACTGTGAATGGCATATACTCACAGTATGCACAATAACTAACTCATTTTCGTTATGTTTAGACAATTATTTACACATACCGGGTGGCCCAGAGGGTAATGTTTGTAAAACAATCTAATAGATGGCGCTAGCTGCGAGCAAGTGACACCAAACATGGCGCGCATGATCATTAGAGCGGGCAATTGTATAGGTTTGTGTTTCGTTAGCGAGCAGTGAGTTTAAGTGTGTTGTTCATTGTGATTGTCACAAGCGAAAATTAATAAATGTTCAACAGATAATCGAGTGTTTATTGTGCTCGAAATGGCTAAATACATGAAAATGTTAAGGAAGTGCATCGGGCATGGCAGGAGGAGTTTCACAATAAGAAATGGCGGAACAAAAGGATCATAAACCATAAAAGGGCCATAAAAGTCTGATCACGCGTGATGGATGGATTCCAGAACTGACTCACTGCTGTCCTTGTTAAAGAAGGCGGTCACTTCTAATCCCTTTATCATTAATTTCTTACAAAATTTCAATATATATCTTTAAAACATCTTCATCACTCTTATTTGTTTTAAAATTTCGATTCTTTTCAAATATTACTCGCTGGCCACCCTGTAACTAAAACTTAGCAAATACAAACACTAATACTAAACCGATGCTGATCTACAACTAAATAGGAATGGTAGTATTTTATAGTAACTACACAAGAGCAAAAGTAAAACTATCTTCTGACGCAACTATCTGATTTAAACCTTTTTCTTTGAACTGGAAAAAATCAGCTGGCATAGTTGTCGGTAAACACAAAACACGGCCACATATCTTTCAAAATGCGTCTCTTACGTCTGAAGTATCGATTTTATAGCCTACATCTGTATAAGTTGTACTTCTCGAGGTCACAGATAATTTTGCAGTTGCAAATCATTGCACTTACCGATCTTTTCAGCTTTATAAGAGTGTCTTATTTAAATCATTAGTAAACGTCATAGAAACTGTTAGATTGCAAAAATTGCATCTACATCATTTTTTGGCTTTATCAGTATTTTTAATTATTTAATTCTTCGCCACCAGAGTTTCTTCCGAATCTTGTGGCATCTCTGGCAACTTTTGAAATTTAAACGGTAATTTTTAACAGTATGATTAAATATCTAAATTTTTCTTAATTATTTATTTAGTAATCGACTTAAATATTAATTGTCTTAACTTTTGATGTCTTTTCATTTAAGGTTTCAAGTTAATTCAATTTTAAATCAAATTATTTCAACGGGACTATTTACTCGCCATCTTGTTTCGCGGATGTATTTGTGCGTATAAAAGTAAGTGTCGCCTAATCGGAGGAGATTCCTTTGTGTGATTTGAAATTTTTAACGAGTCGAGACTTTCTCGAAGTGGTTGCACCTGCGGGCTCCTGGAGGACTTTGGGCCTTCAGGGAGCTTGTCGCTGCTGTATTTTTTTCCGTTGGTTTAAAAGAAGAAAGAAATGGTATTTTTTTAGTATGATTTCTCCATGACAGTATGCAAGAGAGAAATTCGTTAATTTCTCAAGGATGAAAATCGAATACAGTCTGAACTTCTGCTGACCTTGCTTATGCACGTATTGCAACTTCGTGTTTCGTATGTGAGCTTCACAGAAGAAGTTTGCGAAAGTAGACGAAGTATGTTGTGCCATTTTGAAAAATGAATACCAGTAATTGCTTTTCTATGTATAGAGTTCTGCGATATAGTGGAATGAAAGAACACCATTTCTGAACACTTTTCCAGAAAAATATTATTTTCAAATCGCTTATGTTATGCTTCTAAGTTTTCTTGTGTGGTTTCCATCTTTACAATATCCGTTGTTTAAGAACGAGTGATGCTTCTTGTGAAAGTGTATACTACAAAGTATATGTGCAAAAATAAGTTACCTCGTTCACAGTAAATCTGGGAAACTTAGTTTTCCACGCAAATATTGACTGCAAGTGATGATGCTCTATACCTTGAGGTGTGTTGCTTCAACTGATTCAAGAAATTTTTCTTTTGTGTCAACGAACATTATGTGCACATATCGAATAATTTCAGTACCTTCCAAGGTACATGATTGCAAGTCTGGTTTAACTCTCATGCAGTACAAATGGCCATTTGAAAGGGTATATCTTTAACACTTATTAAATTGACAAGAGTTTACTAAGAATACATTTCTATAAACTGTTATATAATTGTTTGATTTACAAAAAATGTTTTTTAGGTTCTGCTTCAATATAAATTTATTTTTATTTTCTTAACTTAAAATGTTGTTGGCAGTAACTTCCAAAATAAATTGTTAAATAAAAAGTTTTAAATTAAAATTTTTGATTCTGTTTCATTTTCTCTAATTGTATAAACAACGCATTGTAATAATTATGTTTTCAGATAACTTTCTCTAGCGGCCAAGTATTTAAAAGAGCAGGTCATTGTATTTAAGGTGCAGCATGTCATTGTATTCATATTTTCAGCATCAAGTATGCATTTCATAATTGATATATATATCTAAATTTAACTTCTGGCGTCTATCAATAATTAACTTCCATAGATTAACAATTTAAAGATTAACAGAAGCCTATATTTCAATTAATTTCTTTTACTCCCTTTTCAAATTTATTTTAATAATAGTTTATGCTTATTTCAATGTGTTTGAAAATTTTGCGTCTAAACTTATTCCGAAACAAGATATGTCCATTTCTAATTTAATTATTTCTTCGAGATCAGCAAAGCACAAATTCAAGAAGTGGAACGTGTAATTTAATGAATAAGCATGAATTAAATAAACCCTTGAGCACTAAAGATGAAAGCAAGAAAAAGATAATTATCCTTTTCTTATTATCTCACAAATGCATCTATCAATTAATGTTCTGAGATAACGAATTTATAAGACGTCATCCATCGCAGCTAATTGCGAAATTAAATTAAAATGCACTTCAATGTTTCACTTTTTTATGTCTTTCAGACAGCCTCTATACAATGAACGAATGAACTCGGATTATGCTTCAATTATTTCTTATTTTTAAATGCGCTACACGTCCAATAAACCAAGAGAAAACTGATATTTAACCACATCTTTTGCTGAAATGTAATGGTGTGTTTGTGACATGTCATTGAAACTGGCTGTCATGATATTCGAAAATTGAAATATTCATTATCTTGTGGTGGTAGTTTATTGCCAGAACAAGTTGTTGTGACAGAAAATCGATCAGAATGTATTTCATTCCCTTCATCGTTTTCTTCTTTAAAAATCCAAATTAAGTGGTGGAAAATATGTAAATCTTAGATAGGGAGGATAAAATTAAACAAGATCGAAGAAATAAAATTATTTTATGGAAGACTTTTTTCTTTATTGATTTTGTTCAAAAAAAGTACGTCATATTACAATCAAACTCTGACCCCCTTTGAAGATCATTTACAAACCTAAATACTTTTAAACCGGAACTTTTTTTATAAACAATTTAGCTTAAAACTAATTATGCGTTTCTGTACGAAAGCCGATTATTTATTTAGATATTTCAACCATAAATTCCGCACACACATTTAACACATAATTAATGCAAAGTTGTAAATTTGTCACAAAAAATTGAACACAACACAAAAACACGAACTTGAAAGAATTTTATAACTGTGTCTGTAACGAGTATCTTCTTTTCTTTCATTCTTCTGAAACTTCCTAGAGTTACAAAATGTAATGTCGCTTTCCTGCCTGGCTGGTCTTATAGTTGGAGAGGGAGTTTTACAGGGGTAAGCATGAAGTAACGAACAGCGGCGAGCCCTGGATCCCTGACCTTGGCGACCATTTTGGCGATTTATCGACAAACTTGGCGACTTTGGTGACAAATAGAAGATACCCGAAAATGCTATTACATTCTCGATATTTCTATTAGGGGCCGAGATCCAGGTTTTTCCTGAAAATTCTATGTGACGTCACGGCCTATCGGGGAGAGTATAAATAGTCGAAACTTGGATCACGGTAGTGTTGTTGATCGACTGGAACGACTTTGGAGTCTCGTCTGCAGTGCTGGAAATCCGGTGGGCTGAGCGCTATTGAAAGTTCCGTTACTCTCATTATTAGTGATATGCTGACTGTTTGTATTTCTAAATCTGAAAGTACTGTTACTGTTATTACTAGTAAATTGTTGTCTGCTTGCGCTGCTAATCTGTGCAAGATCTATTATTCCTGTTACCTGTGATACGTGTTTTCCTGCATATTTGTGAATACACCTTATTGCTCCATTATCCTGCGTGTTGGTCTGTTTGCACCGTACACCCACAGAAAGATTTTTGTAACACTATACATGCTAAAGCTAGTTAAAAAATGAACATGGTAGTGAAATTTTATTTATTTGGAGCTCTAGAACCGGCTCTAGGGCTTTCTGAATATGCGTAATAAGCGTTCATTTATAACAACTCTGTATTTATTTTCCCTTTTAACCCTCCTAGCAACACTATGGAAATTTTGAAACGTTTGAGAAATGTTACCTTAGAAAACGCAGTTGTACTAGCAAGCGGCAGCAATTTTTAGCAATGAACATTCCTTCCTCCTTCTGTGGTTAGAGCGTTCTCCGATCTCAAAGGAGAGATATGAGAGTGATTTATACTACTGTTGGCTCTGAGGGTTTCGCTTTAAGATGGAAGGAAACGGGTTGGAGTAGGTGTGGAAAGCAGAAAACCCACACACACATTCACAACCCCTCTTCTACCAACTGCAGGGTGGCATACACAATGGACAGGCCAACCCTACAATTACTAGTATCTATGTGGTCCTGGGGGAAAGGAAATTCCAATAGCCCGAGAATACCCGGACCTGGTGCTAGAGATGCAGAAAAGTTTGCGAGTTATTTCGTAGTCTGCCGTTTGAGATGCAAAAAAGTTCGCGAGATATTTCGGGCTTGCCGCTGAGTGGGATAATTTATGGTTAGCTTTTAACAAACCTCAACACAAAATGTTTGAAAATCTTTGGTTTCTAGAGTGAAAATAAAATAACACATCCGTAGCGAAGAAAGTATCCCGATTGTATTAAAAGATGTTATTTCATTTTTAAAGCTCCCAAGAAGAGATCGAATATTTTCCATTTATGCATTAAGGTGAAGTTCCTGAAATCTTAAAAAGCCATGAAATTCTAGGATGATTTATGAGAGGTTTTGCTCTAACGGGTGGTTCTCGAATCAGAGGATTGACGCCCTTTCCCTTCAATTTTTGAACGAACATGATCTGAAAAATGATGTTAAAGATGTAGATCGTGGATTTTAAGAATCCTACTTTAGATTTACTTTTTTTTCTTCGAATATTTTGGAAATAATGCTACAGCCTGACGTCAGTTCTCTTTCGAATTCCATTACCCCAAAAGTAGAACTTAACAAATTTTTTGAATAAAAATCCACTTAACTTGACATCGCTTACATATTTTATCGCTCGATATTACTGGTTTAGCACAGCATATGTTTTATGTATTATTCTGATATTTCAAAAAGCTATGTAAAAGTACGATATTATTTATTTTGATGACATGTAAGTGACTTTGAAGTGCAAAAAAACGATTACAAAATCAAAAGCAATTGACTAAATGAAAGTTCTACTAATTCAGACAATTTTTTTTCAGACAAAGATGTACTGACTACGAACGAGATTAATGTTTTGTTCCATTTCGAATTTTAACCCTTTGAGGACGAACGCATGCTTGCTTAAGGTTATGAGTAGCTGGCACACCAGTGTAATAGTTTTCCTCGATGGGTCATATGATATAGATCAACTTAATAAGCATAAAATTTTAAATCAGATTGACAAAATCGTTAATTAAACATCTCTCTCATTAAAAAAACAAAGGATTTATCTGTAAATTTAAGTTAATTTAAGAGATAACATATTTAGTGAATTTTAACAAATTTAGACTTCAGAAGAAAGGGAAATCAGAGACAATATTATCCCGTTAACGACCAAAATCTGGATAAAGGATGCTATATGCCAACAGAAAACTGTTTTGGAGTTTAGGGTCGTACGACTTGTCAGACACAGCACAAAAGAAACAATGGAATACTGTCGGTTAAATGTAACTGAAATTAAATGTTAAAATAAATGTCCCATAAAGCACCATATATGGCAATAAATATTAATTTTACATTACTTTTATGTCATTTTCTGTAATAAGTGAGAGAACAATATGTCACATAAAATTATACTTTTAATAAATTTCTCCGACGTCAAGGGATATTTGTTATCAACCTATCAAGTATCCAGTTACCACTTCTCCTACAATGACTTGACTGACATTTGTATCAAATTAAAGGATTGGTTTATGTGGAGTTAACAATATACACTTACTTCGTTCCTCTTAGGACTGCCAACTCTTTGCCGCCAAGAACGGAGACGAGAGAACAGTTGTTTTGGATGCGTCTTGATGTTTTTAACGAGTGACAAGCGCGCATGTGCACAAATTGCTCTTTTCATTGGTGTTTTGCTTATCAGGCTATATTGCGAAACGTTTCGATTGGACTGTTTTATTGAACTCTTCGATGTGATTGGTCAATAAATTCGAATTTGAATAAAACTTCGTTTGGAATTCTTCCGATTGGATATCGGTTCAATACCGTGTATGTTACTCTGTGTGTATGTTTCTCAATGAATAAGTGAAGCTACGAGTATTCCGCTATGCTGAAAGCGAAGCCGCTGATATTTTTTAAGTTATGGAATTTGCCCGGTACACGCTTGAAATGCCGCAGGCATTGCGTGTGGAAATTCTAGATTAAGAATTTTTTTAAAAAACCTAGATACTTAAAATTCATTGAAGAAGCGAAGCTACTAGCTTCCTGCTATGCTGAAAGCGAAGCCGCTGATGGTTTTTCAAGTTAATAAATTGCCCTGTACACGCTTAAAATGCCGCAGGCATTGATTGCTCAATGTGTCGTTTTCAGCTGACGCATGCGCAAGAGAGCAATAGAATTAGCATTGCGCATCCAAAACAGTATTTGGCGACGGCACATGAAATTGCGCCAAGAAAAATTGGCGAGAAACGTGTAGGTTCCGTAAACTCCACATTTACCAAAGGAATTTTGATTCTTAAATCTTTAATTAAGTTAATGTTATATTTAAGTTAAAATTTAAAAACACACTCTAAAGTATCTCATATATTCTTTACATCCTTATATGGATTGAATCAACAAGAAATGTACCAAATATGGTTTGTCATCTAATTAGGATGTTCATTAAATTCATATGTAACGGATCATAATGAAATTTTGATCCTAATTAATAGTTCAAATAAGATTAATTTAGAAAAAATTTAGTGAAGTAATTGGAAATTCTTTTCGAGTTCTTGATAAATAATTAGATTTCTAGTAAACTTTTTGCTTACTGAAAAGTAATACCCAATGACAAATTCATAAAATAATATGCAAATTCCTCACTTAAATTAGTTTTTATACTTTAAGTAGATATATGCGTTACAGCATTTCAAAACCATATAATAATGCTTCTGGTAAAAGATAAATTTCCTTTCGATTTCCTTTCAATTCGTCTTTAATTTTCTGATATCAATTGTTTTTCAAATCCATATACTGCTTTTTGTGATTTGAAAGATAATCGTAAATAATACTTATTGAGCGAGAGAAACAAGTTCTTGTTTTAACTCGACCGTTCGACATATCGTCTGTCTGTAAACTCGTTTGTTACGCATTCATGACCTTACGCGTAGTTCAAATAACTTTGAATTTGCCTCTAAAATTCCTTGATGTTATTAAAAATGAATAATTTATTTTTTTATTCGGTTTTAAGATGGCAGACGTTATAATGGTCTCATTTAAAGTAATGTTGAGTTTTTTTCAACGATTCTAACCAAGCGTACATTCATAATGCCTCTGAAAATACCGATAATAACAAATGATATTTAACTGTAATTTTATTAAAACTGACAAAGGCAGTCATTTAATTTTAATTTTGTGAGTAGTGATTAAAGCAGAAATTTGTGTAAAGTATCCGCTTTCAAAAATTGGTTAAATCTTTAAAGATTGCGATAAATACGAGATCTTATATTTAGATTTTTATTTTTAGACCCGAGGTTTACTATTCATAGAACTAGTTGTATTTGGTATAAGTACACTGAGGTTTTCATTTATTTAGTTAACCATTTATATTTTCCCTCCCTCTCTACACAATGAAAGAAACCTTTTCAGAGTAGAACAGGAAATAGAATGCTTAAATCAAAAGCGCCAAAATGATTTTTTGTGTATCTGATATTGTGTATTATATGTAAAATATAATGCATAATTAACACAAACATTTTGTTTCTGTCTTCAAAACTGAAAGGCAAGAATTTAGCGGATATTTGTCCTGTTGATCATTCTATAAAATATATAAAAAATTATGTCCTTTTAATCTCTTTTATGTGATTTTTATTACACATTTCTCAAACAAGTTATTAGAGTATTAAAATATTTATGCAAGTAATTTCTTTTCCTCTACGTCCTTTGAAATTCCCTTATGAGGTGCATAATTTTCTAATAGGAAAAAAACTTTTTAGACGTGGATTAATACATGTAATAAAGATAATATATTACATGTAGTTCAAAATTAAACCACTGAATTTATTTTACAGCCAGTTTCTTATTTTTAGAGCATTTATCATTCATGCATATTGAGCATGGTCCCATGATTATAAAAGAAACTGGGGAAGTTGAAAAAAATAAGTGATAAATTATTCACGGCCTATTAACTTTAATTTGTTGAAAAACCACATAAAATGAAGATAACGATGAAAAATAATCTTTGACATGTGCTTATTAGTAATTTCAGAATTAACTTTATTTTTTATTTTAATTTTTTATTTTATTTTTTGTTAAAAGCAAAATGAGTTTACTAAAAACAGAACAACATAAAAGCATGTTAAAATTATGAAATTTCCATTTCATAATTTTTTTCATAATTATTTCCTGTTAAAAATATTTCACCTCTTTGCTTTATATAGTATGGAATAAACTCCCAATTTAAAATTCCAAATATTCTAATTAATATTTTAGTACAATCCATATTTCTGAAAAATAGAATTCCAAGCAAAAAAAGAGAATTTTTTTAAATAAATTTCTTTAATTCAAAAAGTTATGTTAATCTTATTTTGCGACATTTGTAAAATAAATCAAGTCAAACAATTAATATGAAGGGATTCCTTCTGGAATTTTTTTTTTCTGGAAACATTTTTAAACGCGTCCATTTAAAAGTGGATGGTTTTCTCTAATGATTTCTTCCCATTTCTTTAACAAGTATTTTTCCGCAAGTAGAACATGTTATTTTCTTCATTAATTTCATATTTACGTGAGCAAACACGTTTTTATAAATTACTCCAACAATTAAAGAATAATATTTTTTTATTGAAGTGTTTTGTCAAGAAACATATTTCGTTTAGAAGGAAAAGTCATTCCGCTTATTGTCGCTTTGATATTCAGAAAAATATTAATAATTGTAAGGAATTCACTATTTTATTATTGTAAACTGGAAATAGGAAGACTTAATTTTGGATTTTATTTCTTTTTCATTACCATATTTATTCTCTAATCAAAAAGATTGTAACAATTTTTATTTCGAGGAAGAAAACTAAACGTAACATATTTTTTACAAGCTATTAAATATATAAAGTCTTGGTGTTTACAAATTTAGCTGTAATTAATGTTCGTACATATAGTGACTTAAAATCCAAATGATTGATAAATAAAAACAAATCTGTAAAAAAATATATGAAAATATTTACGATAAAAGTACTATGGTAAACATGATTGGAAAGAGTGCACTTGAATACATATATTTCTTTTTATTGTAGAAATAAACATATGTTTTGAAAACAACCGTGTCTTATTACTACATCTAAGCGTTCAAGGACATCATCAAATTCCTAGCCATGAGCTGCCTATTCTCTTAAATTTAATGATAGTTTATGAAATCTTGCAAAAATTCCTCAAACATTTTTTTTTTAAATTTTTTATTAAGGTATGATTTAAATTACATCTTAAAGCATCTCATTTTCCAAAACTAATTAATATTTAGAACTAGTTAAAAAGTATTCATTTTTATTGCCCCGAAATATTTTACTTTTTGTTGAAACTTCAGCAGAAAATTCAGATTATTTATAAAAATGAAATTATTTCCATGTGATTGGCGAGATTTACGATTGCCGGTCATAGAAACTTATAAATTGTTAAGTCTACATGTTAATGTTAATTATGTTATGATAATACAGAACGATAAGTCTAGTTTATAACAGGAGCTTTCCTATTGTACTAGAAGACAACTAAACAGAATATTAAACATGTTTCGGTCGGAAGAAGTCTCTCTGCTCTTCATTAGATTAAAATTTATTTATAATCAATTAAACAACTACTATTTTCACATCGATACAAGAAAAAACAAAAACAAATCCAGACGTACAGAAACATCTATAAGACTCTTTTAACAGAATCGATTTCAGATTTGTTACATTAAATTAAGTTTTGTCTTCATTCCACGAAGACTTTTCGTAACTGATATCCATCATTTCTTTTCCGTAAAGAGAGGACTTCAGTAACAAAATTCAGAACCTAATGCAGTCCCAGGCCGTTTATCTTTTCGTTTATACTCTTGCCGGTAAATAGCAGCCTATGGCTTATTTGAACCTTTCAGCAATTAAGAATCACATCTTTCTTTGTATTTTATTTTATGAAATATTACGTCCTTATTTATTTATTTATAACACACACCGGTCCAGCCTACCAAAGAGGGTGTAAGGCCTTCCACATACCGGAGGGGAACATAAAACAAAATAAATGAACTACATTTTAAAAGAATTTTTAAAGAACCCCAAGGGGTGAGCAGAATAATTTAAAAATCATCGTTTACAACAATAACTCAGAGAAAAGGATAAAGAGCAAAAATACAAAGTACAGAAAGATTAAGAAAAAAAGCAAAACGCAAAGAGCAAAAATACAAAGCACAGAAGGATTAAGAAAAAAAGCAAAACGCAAAGAGCAAAAACACAAAAAGATTAACATTAAAAACACAAAAAGATTAAGAGCAAAAACACAAAGCAGAAAAAGATTAAAAGCAAAAACACAAAATGCAAAGAGCAAAAACACAAAATGCATAACATTAAAAGCACACGATGATTAAGAGCAAAAACACAAAGCACAGAAAGATAAGAGAAAAAAAGCAAAACACAAAGAGCAAAAACACAAAATGGAAAGAGCAAAAACACAAAAATATTAAGAGCAAAAACACAAAAGGCTTACTTTAAAAACACAAAAGGATTAAGAACAAAAACACACAGCACAAAAAGATTAAGAGAAAAACACAAAAAGCTTAACATTAAAAACACAGAGATTAAGAGCAAAAACACAAAACACAAAAACACAAAGAGCAAAAACGCAAAAACCTTAACATTAAAAAATTACGTCCTTATGGAATTATTTTTAGTAGCTATTTATTTTTCCAGATGGTGTTCTTCTACCGCTGAATCACAGACAAAAAGTGAACCACGGCGGGACTCTGACCATTCAAGGTGTCCAAAGAACCGCAGACAGAGGAGAGTACAGTTGCTCTGTTAAAAACACGGAAGGTCAGACGGCGTCGGGAGCAACTTATGTGTCTGTAGTTAGTAAGTAACATTCATTCTGTTTATATAATATGTAAGAAAGAAAATATAGAATATTTAAAAGATTCACATTTTCAACGTATTTATATTTTAATATTCCATAATATGCAGAAACTTAAAAAGAAACACTTTATCAGTACAGTTGAACCTCGACAAACCGATTTCTTTTTTAATTTTCTGAAAACTTTTCATTAAAAATTGAAGGAAAAATAACAATTACGAATCAGAAACAAAGATAATATTTATTCCTACCTTAAAAGAAACAATTTAATTGATATTTAAGAATGTATAAACCGTGTGGTACAAGACCCGTCGAGATGTATTCCTCTTCACTTACCTCGGGGTCGATTGGAAACAATGTCAGATGGAAACCGTTATACTGTACTTCAACAAGAATTAATTCATTCACACACTTCAACACGATCAACTTTCTCACTTTCTTTCGACACATTGTAACCATGACAGGCTTCGATAGGACAACGCATACAAGATCATTAAACTAAACACTGACTGGACTCGGGCAGACTAAACAACAGGTAAAACCAACCCCACTTTTGACTCTGTAGGCTATTTTTAGCTCGCGTTATCACAATAACTGTGCAACTCTCCAGTTCCAGGTCACTACTCTAAACTTATTTGACTGCGGTACTATACCGTGCGAATCGTCTACTAGCTCTATCCCTACTCATATACAGAAAGCCGCCCCATGTCCCCGTGCCTAGCGCCATTACAGCAACTGAATCGGTTGGATGGACATGGGACCGTACTCTTTTACAGTGAACCCAAAGTCAATACTTTACTGCATTTTGTTTGTCAAGAGTATTTTTCTGAATTTTCCAGAAAACCCGAAATTTCCGGAATCCAAGCAGAGGTTAGCCTCAATTAGTTTGGATTCAGAAGTATCCTTTGTAGTCACATTATCCTTTATTTCTCATGGGCGATTTAGATGTGTCCAAGCAGAAGGTTTACATTTGCATAATAGATGGCGGAACAGTGGCACCATTCAACGATAATGATTTCATACTCTACGTTTAATTAGTGTCTTTTCTCTAATCACCTGGATGATCATTTTATTCCCTGAAATTCTTCAGTCACTCTATGTCTGATGGATAGCCTGATTGATAATGAAAGAAAAAAAGAATAGTATCCATACAGGTGGTCGACGGAGACTAAAGTTGCTGTCTCCTAAATACTTGAAAGAGCGGGAGTGGTCTCCCCTAAACTTTCTCGTACACTGCCTAACACGTGTGGAGAAAAAATAAGCTAAAAGTCAGTAAAGCTCATCAAGCGTCTCTAGCACAGTTGGAGAAAAAAGTTGTAATAGAAAATCTCATGCACATTGCCAGAGTGCTTAAGAAATAGAAACCAGTGGGAGTGGCCTCCCCTAATCTTTCTCGTATACTCCTCAAAAATTTGTCATTTCCCCTCCCCTTGCGTGGATAAAAAATATCGAACTTACTGTAATCCAGAATGCAACGAATATCAGAAGGTTTTTCATTGCAGATTATAGTGATTGTAAAATATTTAAGTGAAGAATCATATTAAAATAGATGCGTATGTATTAAAACTTAGCGATATTTATTTTCCATCACATTCCAGCAAGATCATCCGCTATTATACGAGCGAGCGAAAACAAAACAGGAGATAAAACATATCTATCACAAACTCCGTCTCAAGGACAAAGTGACGTAATCCTACCGCTTGGTACCAGAGATTGCTAAGTATGCATGCGCATGGAGATCGGTTTTGAAACGAATGCTTAACAAGTAGGGGAAGGTGGTGTACCTTGGACATAAGTGTACCTTGAACCTATGCCGATTTTAGCGCAATCTGTATAGATGTATAGAAAATGCTATATGTATTTTGTACACTTGCCACCAGAAGTCCCAGTGAACCTGAACTTATTTGCCAAGGTGCTCATTAGAATGAATGAATCCTGAAAATGGAAACTGACCCATCAAAATTATTTTTTTTCCTGTTGAATTTTGTGTTAATAGTTCCTAAACATACATAAATTACTTTGTAGTAAAATGCATAACTTATAAAGCACAGTTTTAGCTATAATAACACGTGTTAGAAATTATGTTAAGCCTAACCTCAATTTAGTAGTCAGCCATTTTCCATGAAATGGCCAAGTGGTGTACCTTGGACCATGCCCAAGTGGTGCACCTTGGTGCATGACCACTACATGGTCTACCACTTATGTTGTGGAAAAATGTGATGTAATGTGGAAGTTACCACATCCCGTGTTGACTGGAGGATCTGAAAGGCAGCTTCGGAAATTAACATTTGGAATTGACTTGTCTAATTACAATGTTGGTTAAGCCTACTCATAGGAATGAAACTGTTTCTGTAATAATTTTATATTCGGTCTAATCTAAGACCTCATTAAGTAAAAATGCTCATTAACATTTTTCTGTAGCTAAAATACCAAAAAATGTTTATGTTCAAACTATTCGGTTAGATTTTTTAAATCTAGAAATAGCTGGTCCAAGGTACACTACCCATGGTGTACCTTGGTCCTTTTTGCACTTTTTTTTAAATTGTAAATAATGCACTGAAATACTTTTTTAAAAAATCTACAAAAAATATATGTTGTGTATAAAGGCCTAAAATATGAAAGAAAAATTGTTTTGTTACCTGTCTTTTAGTAATTATCCAATTAAAAATTAAAAAGTAAAAATAGGACCTAGGTACACCACCTTCCCCTATGCGATTATACAGACCGACAGACAGTCAACCCGTTGATGGATTTGACCCAAACTTTTATACGGACATACATTCATGACGATAAAAATGTGTACCAAATGTTATCCATCTAGCTATTCAAGTTTTTGAGTTATAGTGTTCGCATGACTTCGGACATACAGACAGACTTCCCGTTGACGGAATTTGTCCAAAATTTGATAGAAACCTACAAATTATGTGTAAAGACCATATACCATATTTCATCCCCGTAGCTCTAATAGTTTTCGAGTTATTGTTTTCACAGACAGACACATAGACATAATTCCAAAATTGTGTTTTTCGGACTCAGGGTGGAGATTCTTCAAAATCTCGAGTTCGAATTTTTTGACGATTACAATACTTTATCCTTGTATACTTCGTATACGAGAAAGTAAAAAGCACAGAAAATATTACTGATGAATCAATTGGCACTAACTTTCGTTTTGTTAGTAACAATTATTTTCGTTTTGTTCGAGTGAAGATAATTGAAAATCCATAACAAAAGGAAATGCATTTCCAATTGCAAAATAAAACTAACCGTAAATTAAATATGCAACTCTTTTCGAGAAAATGTTTCTTTATGATCCACCGGAATGAAAGCAACAGATCAAAATTATAACGATAACTATTCAAGAGTTGAAACAGAATTTGGCAGTGAGCCAAGACAGAACGCGCGTATTGGTAGTCTTTTTTCTGCGACGTAGAATGGTGAAGACAACGAAAATGTAATTTGAACGCCTTTTTTTCAACCGATTGACACAAAAATTGGACACAAATCTACAATTAATATTAGAAGGCCACATAAAAAATTTCATTTACCTAGGTAATTTTGTTAAGAAGTTATGACGTTCAAAAGTATGCGATTATACAGACAGACAGACGGTCAACTCTTTGACGGATTTGGCCCAAACATGTTCAATTACTTTCATTTCTGGTGAAAAAATCGTGTACCAAATTTTATTCATCTATCTAATTTAAGTTTTTGAGTTATAGAGTTCACATGAACACGGATAGACAGACACTCTGTCTGATTAGCTAGATAGATAAAATCTGGTATACAGATTTATCATCAGGAATGTAGGTCCGTATAAAATTTGGGCCAAATCCGTCAACGGGTTGATCGTCTGTCGATCTTTATAATCACATATTTCTAAACATTATTACTTCTTAATACAAGGACTTATATAAATGAAATTTGATATGTGGCCTTTCAACCTTAAGTGTACATTAGTGTCCAATTTTTGGTTCAATCCGTTCAAAAATGATGTTCAAATTACTTATTCAATTTTCTTACTTAAGCGCACTATTTCCGTCTTGTCGATGGTGACCTTGACGCGCGCTGAAGGAAACAAAATAAACATTGCATTCTGGGTTACAGTAGATTCGAATTTTTTAACGACGCAAGGAAACGTAGGTTGCCATAATTGACAAGCATTGATACGGAACGTTTAGTTGCTGAATAAATAAATCATGGATAGAGTGGGTACGTATTTAACTTATTTTACTCTGATAATAAGAAATCAATAATATTTAAACAATATTATAAAATGAATACGTAGAATAATAAAAAAAGATGCGAGGGTAATCCTTTTTAGCCCTGTCACACTTTAAAGCTGATTTTACTTTCTAAATTATATCATTTTCTTCTTTCACATGATTATAAAATTGGGCGCAAGTCACTTTAAAATTGTAATGACACAGAATTCAGGAAGAAAATGGAACAAATAATAACACGGGACTGAGTAGTAAAATACGGTGACAGTCACGGGACTTATGACTACCCTAGGGAGAGGGAGAATGACACCTTTTTGGGAAGTATACGAGAAAGTTTAGGGGAGACAACTCCCGCTAGGGTTTTTTGAAGATTCAAAATCTAAAAAACTTCCCTCTCATAAAGCAATCTTACATTTGGTTAATCTCCTTTCTAAGAGGTTCAGAAATGAAAACAAAACCAAATGGTAATCCACGTAAGGTACTTACTCCAGAAAATATCGAAAAGGTTAGAGTAGCGACGTGGGAAATTCCACTCCGCTCTGCCTGGAGACATTCTGTGAAACTCCAATGCATTAACAAGAATAAACAAAACATAGAAGATATCATTTCACATCAAACCATGAAATACTATGAAACCACGAATGATCGTCCGGCAATATTTTTTCTCTTGCCAGAAATAACAATTTTGCGGTTGTTTCAAAAATATCATATTAATATGCCCCGCTCTGTATACAGTAGAACCCCGCTAATCCGAAATTCCGGTTCATCCGAACCGATTTTATTTTCGAAAATTATATGTAATTAATAAAAAGATTACCTGAAAACATTTAAATACATATTAAAAACAAAAAAGTACTTTTTCAGCATGCATACTTTTGTACACATTGAAGAAACTAATGCAATAATTCAGGGATCACATTTACATTTAATAAAAACACATTACATTAACACATCACATACACATTTATACTAACAACCTTTTGGGGTGAAGGAACTTGACAGATTTGCCTGACGAAGTGATGTTATTATCGACGTGGAAGCAATATTATGCCAACGTCTCGTAAACATAGTGTCTGTTGATGTCGCATTTTCACTCTTCTCTATATATCGCAGAGCTATTTCTAGCGCATTTGCAGCTTCAGAATGGGAAACGAGAACATTCTCTGGCTCATCAATTTCTTCTAGATCTTGTGCCTTATTCTGAACCAAAGAGATGATTTCTTCATCTGTATATAACTGATTGGCTTCAGTCTCACAAGACAACCACTCAGTCACAGTGTGTTCAGTTGCGTCTTCACAGCATGGGATACATTTAATAAGCGGAAGAATTTCGCTTTTGTTTGCTTCGGAATTTCGGGTAATCCGAATTTTTTGTAATCTGAACAGCAACCGGTCCCAATTAATTCGGATTAGCGGGGTTCTACTGTATACGTAAAATAATTTTCTCGGAAATATTTACTAAATATTTTGACGTAGACTTACATCTCTCATAGTGGTCAAATTGTGTGTCGGGAAAGGAAAAAATTATGACGCTTTTCGAGCTAAAGTCAAACGCTTATAGCTCCGTAACCAAATAACATAGAGAGTTGGTATTAGTTTCATTTAACAGAGAAAGCTTGACATTGAAGATTACAGAAAGAATTTTAAAATTTGGAATTAGGATTTAGTCACAATCGAGCTGCAAAGTTGGTGGAAATCACGAAAAAGTTTGACTTCACAGCGATCAATGCGCGTGCACGCAGACTAAGGCAATTCATTCATAGATCGCGAAAAATGTTACTCAAGAATTACATCGAATTTCGTGCTAAAGTTAAACGTTTATAGGTCCGCAACCAAATAACATAGAGAGTTGGGTTTAGTTTTTTTTAACAGAGAATTGTAGCCTTTAAAGATTGCAAAATAATTTTAGAATCTGTAATTACGGTTCAATCACAGTCGAGTTCCAAAATTGGTGAAAATCACGAAGAATTTTACATAGATGGAGTCATATAGGCACACTAGACAAATAGTCACTATAAACTTAGGAGTTATTAGACACATAGAGTTACTTTAGTCACAGAAAGTCACAGTTGACTAAGGTAAGTAAGTCTATTTCCCTCAATTCCAGCAACCGTTTCACAGAGACAGCCTCCCGTCGATTTTTTTTGTGATATCAATTGTGAACTTTTGCACTGAAAGATAAATATTTGAAAAATGTGTATTAGTTAAATAATTGGCGCACCATTTCTTTCGGTGTCCCTTGTGCAGCAAAGCACACCAACCATCTCTCACTCAGTCTCTTATTCAGATCAAAGTCAACTCTAATTCTAAACTTTAATCCACACCTATAATTATTAAATATTCATTCAGAAACCATTAAGCAATTTGTTTACTTATATTTAAGATATTAAATGCAAATAAGTCTAGAGGCTGCATGCTAGCTTGAGTCTAGGTTTTCACTACTGATGAGTGAAATTTTTCACCACAAATTGCTTATTAAATATTAGAGCCAATGGGATTTTAAACCAGAACCACAATTAAATATTTGGAGGATTGAGAGTTAAAGTGAACGAACTTCATGAGATTCTTTTCTGAGAAAACAGCTAGCAAAATTCATTAGTTGCATTTCAAATAACTTTGGACATATAATTGGTCTTGCTGTCCTGGTGGACAGAAACTGAATTATGGACTTGAATCATTATTAAACAGAAAGCGTAATATTTCAACACTACCATTGTAGTGTTAATGTAAATTGGGCAAAAACCTGTCCATGGTTCACTTTAACTTTGAACCCTCTATTAATTCTTTTGCAACACGCTGAATTTTGTTATAGTAAATAAGCAGTACTCTTTGTCTGTTTAGTATTCATTCAAATATAAAAATGAAACTTTTACATTATGATTTCTTAAAATATTTATCTTCTGGATATTTTTCATATTTCGGAGTGTATACAATGAATACATTGAATACCATTTTAAAAATCATTTTTATGCGGGTTTCTTAAATTAGTTCCGCCAGTTGTTACAACCCAGACGATTAATTGTTGAAAAAGGATGCTTTGAAGTAGTAATTCACAGTCATTTGTTTGCAATTAAAGATGAAGAATTAAAGAAATGAATTAGTTTTTTTTTATATTTCATTTCCAAGGTTTTAATCATGCGATCAAAATAATTTACCCTTTCCTTCATTTCTTTTATTTCTCCCAAATGTCTAAGTTTTCGGGGGAAATAAAATAATTTTAATGCTGTTTCTACGCTTAAATGTGTCAGCAGAGACAAATTAGCCCATTACCCTCAGGCTACAAGCAAAGATACGAAAGGAAATAAAAAATAAAAGGTCTCTTGATTCATATTAAATAAGAAGTGAAAAAATATTTCATTTGGTTGCATAAGAGAAATTTTTTTGTTTATTTATATTGAGCTTTTTCGCTCATCTTCTTTTTATTTTCTCGATGAAGAAATAAAACTTACAAAAATTTCCGAACTCTTCTGGCGACCTGGGATGTAAAATGGTTCACAAACCATTTCTTAAAAAATATTTGAAATGAAATCGGAAAAAATTGATAAGATCAGATGAAAAAATTAAGGAATTTACGAGAAAAAGTGTTTCTGAATTCACATTTTTGTATCAATGCACTTTTTAGGCAATTTTTTTCTGTATTGCTAACATTTTTCATCGAATATACCGTTGAAATATGGAACCTATGCTTTCATTTCTTTGAAAAAAAACCCCGTCAATAAAATGCTGTCATTTTTTCCTGGATTACTCAAAACTACGAGAGAAAAAGTGATATATCTTTCCAAAGGTTCGTGTTTAGTATAGATTTTTACAACGTTCTGATATTTTTTTTATCACAAAGCTGTCAGTAAGGACGATTCAGTTCTTCACCAGGTTTATGAATAGGATGCGCAAACTTGTATCCGCGAATAAATCGGAACTTTTCTTGTCAGATTCCTTCATACAATATGTCTTGCTTACTGATAAAGTTGTTAAAGAACAAAGTTTGTAAAAGAGAATAATAAAAGCGTTTTTAAATATAGTCATGTATGTAACATATTTATGGATCCTACATAGTAGGAGGGGTTTGAATTTGTTTTGATTTCCTGGCACAAGAGCCATAGTTGGCTATACTGCGCCAAACTATATTAATTTATCTACGTCAAGATATAAAAGCTTCAACTATATGAAAACAATGGAAAAACTTTTCAAAAAACCGAAGTAATGTTTAAAAATGTGGATGAAAACCTACTGACTTTAAAAATGCTAAAAGATTTGCATGTGGGGTTTTGCCCAATAAAATAGAAACCTCTATTGTACGAGTTCTAAAATAAAGTAAACGTTGGGAATTAAAATTTGGGCATTCAGTTAAAATGTGGTGAACTGACAAAATGCAGTTGCATTGGGAACACATTGGTGCCTGTTCCCCTAAAAGCAAATGACGATGAGTGAATTTAGTGTGACCTATGGGTAAACGTGTTAAAATTGTGTCTGTCTTTCTGTTTGATTGAGATAGCCAAGGTTCTACACGAGGTTCAACAGTGTGAAGCTTGTTTTCTATCAAAAGTTCCCACTGAGTCTGCCATTTTGAATGATGGAGCATTGTGATGTGTTTTTTAAAATCAATTAAAGGTATAGTAGTATTAGTTGAGGTAAGTTCAGTAGGAGAGGAGCCGCATATTTTGGATCTTACAGTAAATGGCAGGGAATGAGGCTGCTCCTCATTGAATCTCAGCGTCACGTGAATTGGGTTGCTTCTAATTGACGTGTGAAACTAAACTGTACTAGTCAATGGTGATGGTTAGTCCTTTCTTTGTTTTATTCTAAAGATATATTCCTAATTAGAGGGCAGTTTTGATTTCTCTATGATGCTATAGCAGAAGACAACATAATAATTAAAATCCTGCCTAACCACGGTGCTATGACATCATTAAGAAACAAGCCAAGTCACGTGACGCTGAGAGCCAATGAGAAGCGAGTTCATTCCCTGCTATGTATGAACCGTAAATATGCATGTATGTAGGATGGAAGCTTAGCTCCCATGTGGGTTGAAGTCAGACGAAAACAAACAGGTTTGCTATTATTTTAAACATTTAATCATGACGAAATAAACAATTAGACGACACAACATAAGAAGAAACAGATAAAATAAAAGAATTAACAGGCCGGGTGCTGCCCTTACATCATTTAAAATAAAGGCGGCAGTTCTGAACAGTATGATCCATCACTCGCAACAGCACAAAAATATCTGTCGCCGGCAAGCGAAGAAATCAATTGCGTCACGTGTCGTCAGCTCGTACAGAGTTGCCAATCGATGGATCTAAACTACACGGCATTCCTGGCGTTCGTTGGCGGGATACCACATGCATATCGAAAAAAATTATTTTTACGATAGGGAAAGGACTCGGAAACGCAAAGGGCGTTTCGTTCTTTGTTAGTGAATTAACGCTAGGCTTATGGGACGCAGCATTTTATCACATTTCATACTTTTCAAGAAAAATACGGATATCACTTACATTTTCGCTTTATTACTTATTCTGACTTTTATAGACCAATCAAAATTTGGACAGACAGTTTGTCAAGTTTGATGGCCATACTTAATCCTAAATCCCAGCATAGTATGGTTCGAGTGATTCAAACCCTTTTGCTCTCATATAAACACATTCACCCGAGATGGCTCAAAGCTCACGTCAGTTATTTAGGTAACGAATGCGCAGACCAATTAGCCAAAGAAGCCATCACAAAAAGGGACCCTTTCTTTCTACCTAAGCCACTTTCCTACCTGATATCTGAGATAAGGTCAGATGCTTTACGCATCTGGCAAGACAACTGGGATAACGGAGAAACTGGCCGCAGTACACACGATATAGTGCCTAGGGTCTCAAACAAGCCAGTAGTATGGAATAGAGAAGAGATAATGTTCGTTACAGGTCACGGGCCCTTCCCTTCATACCTTCGTCGCTTCAATCTTCGAAGACATGACCACTGCTCGTGCGGAGAAGAAGGAGATTCAATGCACTATGCCACATAATGTCCGTTTACCCTCTCCTGGCATTTCCAAACTCTAACAGTGTCACTTAAATTACAGTGGTTGAAAAACATTCTCAGGAATGACTTATCAAGAACCCGACTTCGACTCCTAATGCGTTTCATATGTGATGAGAACAATCTCACTGTAGAGGATGATAATTGAGCACTCATCCACCGAGACTGACACACACTTCCAGTTACTTATGACTTTTCCCCCCCTACGTAATTTTTCTTTTTGTTTTGTTTTCTATGTTGTTCTGCCCAGTGTATGTTTCTTTTACATTTTTATTTGTTTTTGTACCTGTTACTTGTTTTTGTCATTTCTTAAAAAATAAAATTCACCTCCATTCATCCAAACCGGAAAGGAGCCAAATGGCTCTAAACACGGGGATGCAGGTGGTGTAATGTAATGTAATATCCGTTTGAAGAGACGAATGTTCTTCTCAAATTCACGATCGCCTGTGTCTTCCAATCTCGAAGTTTCCTTTATAGTACACCTAACTCTACGGTTACACGTCAATTTGAGGATAGATACATTAAAATTCAAGATCTTCAGACACTCCATTCATTACATATTTCATTCATAAAACATTTCTGGTGCACTGTAGTCTCGATCCCGATTACAAACGTGTTAAGAAGCGTGAGTCAGTATGCAAACAGCAGGATTGCATCAGAAATACCAATACCGGAAAGCGATAAGTGACAATAAAATACCAAAACCTTTTAACTGAACACATTTTTAATATGAATAACAATGTTTTTGTTAAAATAAAAGTTGTTTTATTTACAATATGTGTATTTTTGCAAGCAAATTAACGCGATTTCAGTTCGACTTCTATGGGAACAAACATTTACTGACCGGAAGGGTTTTATTCATTCAATACCCAGGAGACCCTCCTCAACCTTTAGGCCCGGTGCACACTAGATGATTCGTGTCGTTGAAGGTATAAAAATAACAATAGTAATCCCCATTCCAATGTGTGTCTCCACAGGAGACATGTGGGTTACTATTGTTATTTTTATATCTTCAACGACACGAATCGGCTAGTGTGTACCGGGCCTAAGGTTTTAGAGTGCAAGATAAAGTTATGAAAATGGAACTTGTCAAACTTAAGGCGAGTTATTGGCTTCCGAACTGAACTACTAGCCGGTTCGCAGGTTTGAAGCGAACGGGCCGCAAACAATATTCTAAAGTCTGGTTTCCCCTGGTGGGCGGAAGCAATGAAATCCATGGTTTTTTGCGAACACAAAGGGATTTGCAGTTCACTTTGACATGTGTGTGCGTGTAGTTAATCTTTTCCCGCGAACTTTCAACGAACCTACAAGATCAAATCTGCGAACCAAAGCGTATTCCAAACCTCTTCCAAAGAATGTTCATTGACGACTTACAATGATTTATTGTTCGTGGTTGGTTTTCTCCTTTCCCATTGCTCGCTCATGGTTCGCTGCGGAAATTATTTCAGACAACAATTCGTGAAAAGTTCTACTCGCAATAAAAATGTAAGATCAACTCAAACATTCAGTTCTGCAAACTAATTCTGGTTTCCCTTTCAGTTCCACCAGTGATAGACTCGCATTACTTCAGAGAAAGTATTACAGTAGACGAGGAAGCCCGGACCAAACTCATGTGTGTCGTCATCAAAGGGGATCCGCCCATGCGATTTCATTGGTTGAAAAACGGGCAGACATTCCTGGCTCACGGTGACACCACGGTGCAGACATTCGAGGACACCTCCATCGTCACCTTCAAGAAGATCGTTTCCAGTGACAGAGGGCAATACACGTGTGTTGCAACGAACATCGCGGCGTCGAATAACAGAACGATGCAGCTCATTGTAAATGGTAAGTGAGCTTGTATATGTAATTCCTATTATGAGCAAGAACTTTAATGACCTACTTCAGAAATAAAATTAATAAAAATAGTGAAGGTGATTCAAATCTCATGTATCTTGAACAGGAAGGGCGCTAGAGTTTGCCCGATGGAGGGGGACGATTTTCCCGACAGTGGGGGCACGGTCTCCCCGCAGGAGGGCACGACCTGCTGTATGGGAGACAAATGTCATGAAATTGGTCTCAAATTTCGCCAGATTATTATCTATTAACTACGGTTGAATACCCGTACAAAAATTTTCCCCAGTCCCCCCTCTGGCGCCACCCCTTATCTTGAACATCTTAGCATGATAATGTTTTCGGCTTGGTTCTTCAGTACTGTCTTCGTCAAGCTCGATTTCATCAACTGCTGCATTTTAGAAATAACATGCAAGAAAAAAATATTCAATGTTGTCTCAACGCACGTATGTATAAATGTATTAAATAAAACAATGAAAAGTATTGTAAAATATAGCAGAATATGAATTCAAGACATCATTCAAATTCGAGAAAAATTACACGTAAACAAAGTCTGCATCACTGAATAGGAAATATTTTATAAATATAATATTTTATATTTGGTGCAAAAATATGCTTTGAGCGATAATATGTTCCGAAATTATTAAGAAAAAATCTTCAAATTTCGATTATTTTTTTAATTAAAATCTAATTAATGTCTTGATGAAACTTTTCTTTAATGAGCATCTGCTAGCCAAGAAGTAACAACGTTCTGTCCTGTAAACCAATCTGTCATGCGATATCATGTATTTATCCTTGTGTCATGCGAGTCGCTTCACACAATTTACGGATAGTTTCCAGCTTATAAACACTATCAAATTAAAGAGAATGGCATTCTACATTCTGTTATGGAAAACACTTTAAATTTTACATAACGGCAGTATAGATGTTGTAGAAGGAGATTGTTTTCCCTTACTGTGGAGTGCTACAGCAGTCGTACCACACAAGAAATAACAAAACCCCTCCCGTCGAGATGGGAAAATAGGTATTCTGATTTCCCTGCAAAGAATTGTGCTTTTTATCCATCGTATAGTTACATGTGTGATTGCTCGACTTTGCTTTAACACATTCACGTCGGCGCGTACCACCGATGGCTGGCATTTGAATGTTTCATCAGGCGATGCGTACCACCGGCAATTTAGTTTGTTTAGTATCTAGAAAAAAATTCCATAGAGTTGAAAATTAAAATGATTGAAGTTTAACGTATATTAATTTAAAAAGTAGAATTTATTTTATTTCAACTCAATATTATAAACAGAACTTATATAATAAATTTGTTAATATAAACATAAGAATTCAATATTATAAACATAACTGACATAATAAATTCGATAATATAAACATAAGAATTCAATATTATAAACATAACTGATATAATAAATTCGATAATATAAACATAAGAATTCAATATTATAAACATAACTGATATAATAAATTCGATAATAATATACATAACTTATATAATAAATTCGATGATATAAACATAAAAATTCAATATTATAAACATAACTTAAATAATAAATTCGTTAATATAAACATAACAATTTGATATTCTAAACATAACTTATGTTTATATTATCGAATTTATTATATAACAATTCAATATTATAAACATAATTTATGTAATAAATTCGATAATATAAATATAAAAATTCAATATTATAAACATAACTTATATAATAAATTCGATAATCTAAGCATAACATTTCAATATTATAAACACAATTGATTTATTTATATGCAATTTTTAAAGCATTTCAATCAAAGTGCTGGCAGAAACATGACAGCAATAGTTGGAAAAAAATAAAGAGCAGCAATGGTTATCATTGCAGTAAAATTTCATTTTTTCACTTCAGTTCGGCACCGCTCGATAAAGCAAAGCGCTATTAGAGTAGCCGCCCAAGGGAGAGAAACATGAATTGCATCTCCGACGTCAACGTATTAACCAGGCATACGGAACCAATCAGATATATGGGCATATCCACTACATATTGTATTCTACCATTGACTTGAAAAGAGAAAATAGCTCTCTCGTATTTTCCTGAATATCCTTACGTGTAGCAAGGTAGCAGCAATGTCGAAGGCTAGTTTAAAATACGAGAAAAGCGGCACGCCGCTCTGAGGTTAACGAAATAAACTTGTGTAAATGATTTAAGAAAATGCAGAAATAGTATTGATTACGAGTTTTTAAATAACACCCATATTAACTAAGACCAAATTGTTCAATGGACACATTTATTTCATTTCTCATTAAGCATTTGTTGTTAAATAAAATTAAATCCAAATTATAGCATACTATTACAAAGCCATAAAGGCGTTTCCCTAAGATACTGATCTTGGCGACAAACTTGGCGACCATTTTGGCGACTTGGCGGCAAAAGTGG
>BGPR01005823.1:0-32890 GCA_013235015.1 Araneus ventricosus
TCGACGCTGATTGAACATTGACAACTAGAGTTCCGTTATCAGTTACAACTTATATTATATTCTAAAGTACAAGCTTTGGAGTAATAGTGATTCAAAGTTGAGCCAATCTATTATATTTTAGATTCTTGTGAAACACCCTTCTACTATTTGTTACAAACGCAATGTTACAGGTTCAAACTCCCGAAAAAACCAGTATAGTGAACAAATAAAACTGAGTGCATTATTTATTTATCAATCTTCGTATATAGTCTGAAAGAGCTACTTAAACATTTAAAATCTATTGATTTCATTATTACGGAGACTTTTGGTTGGAACGGCTAGATTATACCAGTATAATAACTTCAGATTCTAATACAAATATTTGTTTGAAATGAACAATTTTTTTTATCGTTCAGCGTGGTTATTGCAGTAATTTTAAAAAGAAAACTACATGGTTGTAGTTAAGAGAACAGAATGTTTAAAATTACAGAATTATCAATTAAACAAATGAAAAGACTATGTACGCTTCCTGTTGCAAGTATTATTATGTATTATATCTCAGATATATAGGGGAATATGTTTTGTCAATACTTTTCTAATAATTTTATTGATAGTTTAAGGAATTAGGATGAGGTTTTTTGTCAAAGGTACTTGTCTCTGACTTTGTCTTTGCCAATTAGTTTTACCCGTCTTGGGAGTATGTCTTGAAGCAGAGGGCAGAAACAAGAGGCAGTTTTAACCTACTAGTTTTCATTGACAATTTAGATAAAAGACAAGCCATGAGTGATAAGACATCAAATGTTGGTTCAAAAAGAAGAAAAACTAAGATAACTTAGGTGCTCATCTGTTGAAACAAAGTGAAAGAAAAATTACAGAGCACAAAATATCATGCATCCGGATTATGCATGGTTTGTTGGTGTGAACTTTGCAGGAATTAATGTTTTGCTTTTATTGTGTGCTTAGAGAAAAGAAATTGGAGTTAATTTGGGAAAAGCAGTGTTTCACTCAAGTATGTTCATATAGTTGAACGATAATTCATCTTTAGATACTATTTTCTACTTTGATGCAATTCATAAAAAGTTAATTAAATTGCTTTGAAGATAAAATAAACTTCTAAAAAAAATTATATTATTTGTTTTTTTTATTGTAAAAACCTTTCTCATACTACACAAAACCTTCCTAATCAAACGATTCTATTTTAAAATTGTCTACAGACGAAATATTATGCTTGAAAGTTCTGAAATTTTGTAGACATAATGAAGAGATGGGAATATGTTTGAGAAAAAAAATAATTGAACGCTTTACTTGGAAATTCCTTGGTTTCTCTCTTGGATTTCTTCGAGGAATTAATGTGCTAGAGGTCCAATAACATGCTCGATAACCCGGCAGCAATATGCATCGTTATTGCAGAATAAAATTGTTCCAGATCTGTAAGCAGGTCAGTGTCTTGCCGCTCAATTTTTATGCAAGATGGAGCTCCTACACATATTACCCTTTGTGTTAAAGACGTCCTCAAAGATCACGTCACAGAAGAACGTGTCATTAGCCGGCACTTTTGCAATTTGTGGCGACCCCAATCCACAGAACCTAAATCCATGTGACTTTTGAATTTTGGGGCATTTGAAACATCTGGTGATTCGTGATTATCCAAGAACTTTACATGATCTTAAAGACAGCATTTCACGACAAATTCTGAGCATTTCCCAGAACACACTGCGCCATCTGTGGAACATTCTATCTTACGATTCCGGATGGTGGCTGAAAATGATAGCCATCATGTGGAACATTGTTGTTATTATAAAATTTTTAAACTATCGTAAATGTATGCTAAATGTGTAATTCTTTACAGGCGCCCTCTGGTGGCAAAATTTAGAAATTTTTTTTGTTCAAACAAATTCCCATCCCTTCATTATGTCCTCCACAATATTCCTTTTCCTATATTATCATCTGCCTTATTTGAGAAAATCTAATGCGAAGGACAAATATGAATATGAATAATGCTATAAACTATATAATTCGTCTTTAGTCGGGAGTATTCAGCAAACACTCCCTGACGGACAAGATATCTCGTCAGGATGAAGAATATGCTAAATACGTGCTTAAAATGACTGTGGAAATCGTATGCACCTTCCAACTATTTTAGAAATAGATCTAACAGAATAGACATTCATATTCTACTACAACACTCTGCAACCCCATTCTTAGAACGTAGTTTAATTCCTATCGGTTTGGAAGGAATATAAGTGGGAAATTAAAACGAGTTCATTATTTTAAATATCTAATAGCTTAATAATAATCTTATTCTATATAATTAGGGGGAAATTAAATGATTCGGGACTTGATATTTTCACTAAAAGCACTAATGCAAAGCAAGCTGATTTTTGGCCAATATTTAACATAAATAGACATTGTATTTCACGTCACATTTCTTTTATCTCTTCGCATTTTACAGCTGATATGGAACATACTCTCTGCGACAACTTTTTAGAACTATTAAAGTGAAAGTGGAATTAAAAATATACAATAATAATGTAGAACACTGGTCATTCACTGGTTTAACATGATTTCGGCATTAATGGAATAAAATTAAATAAATTTATGTAGTAGGCTTGTATAAAAGAAGAAACAAAATAGGTAACAAGGAATTTGAATGAAACATTTAAAAAAGAATAGAAGAATTACACATGAATCCTGCATATAAACCTGCTAAGAGGATGCCAATGACAACAAACCAAACACGGAAATATACTGATATTTAAAGAGTGAAAAGTTACACAAAAATGAGGAAAACATACCTCAATATATATGAAAATCAATTGTACAAATCTTAAGTAAAGAAGATTTGAACAATTGATATGAAGCATATTATAACATAACTGATAAAAAGCATATTTTTAACAATTTCGTACTTAAACAATTAACAATTTTTTAACATTTTTTTTCAAACTGAACTGCATTCAATAATTAACTTGTGAACCCCCTATTTAAATATACTTTCACATGTACCTTCACATGTGCACACATGTACCTTTGCCTAACACTTTGATATAAATTTGTCAAATAAAAGTATGTGCAAATTCGAGTCATTAATTTTTTTCTCACTACAGATGCGATACAAAATGTATTGGAAAGTTAGAGACGCCGTGACATGAAGAATGCTACTCAAACTCCTTTAGAGAACAGGGTCATTTACTTGATGGAAAAGCAGCCTACATCGTCACACTTTTGAATCGTGAAAATGTCTCCTTCCCTCTAATTAGAAAGCAGGACACAGAGAAAACTAATCTTTAAATTTCGAGATTATTTCTACCAACAAATGGAACGAATTAAAGTCAAAGATGACTCTACTAAATATCCACCCTCCACGAAGTTCTTAATCTCCGTAAAAGTCTTCTTTCTTGGAAAAGGAAGACGTAGCCCCAAATGACATTCGCCGCTGTATGCCAGTAAGGCAAATGAACCAGTAATGGAAGAATGCTGGCACGATTTTTGTTAGCATCATTCTTTCTGGGAAGGACTCTATTCATGGCTGTGAGCTCATTCAGATTTAATAGGGCTATCTGTTTAGTGTGCAGAGTTTGCACTCTGCTATTCGCCGTCAATAAGTGGAATTGACGTTAGATGGCTGAGTGATGTTTTTGGCTCGAGGAAGAGACAATCATGTGCCTTTCTGATTTCATTTTTATTTACAAAGGTAAATGCAGGAACTTGTTGTGCACGAAAATAGCTTTCGGGAACAACGTTAATGTGCATTTATTTATCTATTAATGAGAAGAACTCGGACTTTGGTTTTTACTGGTCTGGGAGCGCAAGTAACTTTTCAACTGATTTTTTTTCTCTTTTTTATTACCTCTTTTACACTAATAGCTAATATATAGTAACTAATTGTGAGTCAAAATTTAAAAAATACTATAGGTATCTTTCATATATGAACGAAAAGTAAATATATATTCTACTTTCCAAATTTAATTGAACTTCCGATTTGTTTGACTATGATTTCCTTGGTTTGTGCAGGAGGGTAAGCGAAGACGGAACTTGGAATCATAAAACATGGTTAGACGGCGAGGAAGATATATATATATAACATCACTCCGTGCCCCCGTATCTAGAATCATTATGAATCTTTGTAATCGGTTTTGATGGACATGAAGTGGAAGCATACTAGAAAAAAATTTAAAAAGCAATTTAGCAACCTGAAAAAAAATGAAATAAATTCTATTATTAAAACAAGAAAACAAGTAATTATAGAAAAGTCCCTGGTATCACTAGAAAGTCAAGGAAGATATGCAGACAATCCAATGTTTATTTTTCATTTTTTATTATTTGTGTATTCATTGGGTTTTGATCACAGATCGGATTTATCTGACACCAGGGCCAGTAACACGACATATTTTGGATGAAATGACATTCGAACAGGGATATTTTTCATTTTTTATATATTTATAAACTAAGGGCACTATTCTTTTAGAGGGATTCTAATTTTCACCAAGCTTAAATGAGGTGCTATTCCGGGAGCGTTAACATTACAGTTATAGTGAGTTACCTTTAAGATTTTGAGAGCTATCAGTAAGATTTTACAGGTTTTTCTACTGGGATTCGCTTACGGAATCGTGCCACATTGAACCAGCAGGACTGACTAACAACTCAACTGGACATTTAATAAGAAAGTTTTCTTTCTTCGAAATTTCTATCATAAAATAATACAGTGAACGCCGCTTGTAGTGATCACTACATCCGAATGATCAGTACATCCAAAATACCTTAAATATTGCAAATTTATAAGTACCTATACAAGTAGAGCAGAAAAAACAGACTACACAACATTTTTATTTATACTCGTTATTTTTAATCAGATAAAGAAAATTGATGCAATATACAGAACTGAACAAAATTATCATTAATTTTTTTAAGATTTATTAAAAGAGTTATCAAGACTAGAAAGATAAAAAAAATTAAGGGAAGTTTTAATTGTGATAGAGGTAAAAATACAGTAATATTAACAAAAAAACGAATGGAAAAGAAAGAGGAGGAAGAAGAAGAATCTGGTGAATGATGTCATCAGAGGCCTTCATCCATGCAGATTCAAGATTAGAATAGGTTTTCTGTCGAGGAAAAACGACTTTAAGATCAAAATATGAATTTTCCTCTAACGCCTGAACCTATTCGGGAACAAATTGGAAAGAAAAACATTTATCCACAAAGAAGAAATTCAAAACAGTCTTTTAAACATAGTCTGAAAAAGGAGATAGATATATTTCTATCCTTATCAAGAGTAGCTTTTTTTCAGTTTTAGTTCTCATTCGTTGAATAAATCGTTCACATGAATAAAACTCATCAAATGATTCAGCACAGAATTGGACTGATAATCATAAATACCAAGAACTTACAGAGTTTCTTGGGATGATTCTCTTCTGACCCCTTTTCATCATCATTGCCCTCTTGTTTTGTGGTGTCATCTAATCGAAGCCGATCACTACGAGCGAATTGTAGATCACTAGAAACGGAGGGTTTTCTATGTGTTAAGATACGGGAGATTCGTTCCACGCTGTTTTGATCACTACAAATGATTGATCGTTACATCCGTGATCACTACAAGCGGCGACTACTGCATATCCTAATACAACTGGCAGATTGATTATTAGATTAATGTACATATTTTAAACTACTTGATTTGTACTGGGAGCAGACCCTGTATTTTTAAATAATGATTTAATCATGGGATGAAAACTTCAATTCTTATTGCACTCTCCTAACTTCAGAATTACACTAACACGAGGCTATTAGACACTGTCCGTATTCAATGCACATCAGAAAACTTACACAATGAAATTTCAACGGTACCTATGAGATATCGAATCCGTGATCATTCAGTTTTGAAAGCAGAATATCGTTTGGAAGATCAACGTAGCTGTAAGTCATTACAGATAGTGACTTTTTAGAAATTTAATCTTTAATAATTTGTTAAATATCTTTGATATTCCAGAAAGTTTTATGCTTTATGTATTAATAATGTGACAATTTATTTATGTTTTCCTGAAAACGGGACCATAATTATTTTTAGGAGCCTTTTTTTTTTATGAAGAACAAGTTTGTTTAACTATAATTGGTATTAGTATCAATTAAACATGAAAATCTTTGCATGATTTCTTTGAATTCCCTTGGTAAGTATCATTGCTTTAAGAACTGCGTCTTACAGTTTTGTTGTTTCGTTCGCACACAACCTAATTATGAGAAAAAGGCCCCTCTCTGCGGGTGAATCAGTGACTGTCAGACATAAAATATATTCCATAATTATACTAAAGATCGTATTATTCAAATTATTAGTGTGAAAAGAACATTTCTACGATTTTTCGATATTCCCAGTGTTTCATTCTGTCACTTTTTGCGGTGTAATATAGTTAGAAATAAGTGCGCGTTAGTAGGCTTCTGACAGACTTGCATCTCTGAAAGAAACATTGCGCATGCCTTGTCATCTCCATGCTAATAGGCGCTACCGTCACTTTTTGATTTTTCGAGCCTTTTTCTTTTGAAAATGTTACCGTAGATTGCTGCGTTTCTGAAAACGTCACTTTTTGGCGTTCCCGACGCTGTGCTTGGGGACTATGGAACAGGTTACCTACAAACGAGATGGTCCAGTTCAAAACGGGATGCCTGGTCACATTGTGTATTAAACTTTATGACTTATGGCATTTCAATTTTCCTCGTGAAGTGAAATATATTTATTGTCACTAAAAGCATTTCCCTTAGCTAAGCTCACTAGCTTATTCTCATGGATTGTATACGAATCTTCTTTCCTTTTTCCTTCCTACAATGTTTCATAAAATGGCTTAGTTTTACTGCCAATATATTGCCGTACCTAGTCTTATTGTTTCAAGATATGTAAAATAAAGAACGAAAGTATTCGATTTTTTTCGAAAGTTCACGATAAATCTAAAAAAAAATGTCTTTAAATTTCGGAAAAAGATTGGTCGAAAGATTGAGCTTCGATTTCTTTACACGGACCTTCTTTTCACTGTATTTAAATATCATCTTATATAAATATTAGCATTCGTCTTCCTTTACCTTCAGTAGCAAAAACATATACTATACAGGGTGAACACCAACGTCCTTCTACCCTACATTAACCTGAGAATGGCGACAACTATTGCCACAAACTTGGTGTCTAGCTATAGTAAAGTGACACGGTGAAATTGGTTACAGAGCCACCTGGGGTTATACAATGCAGTTAGCGGTCCTATCTCAAAAACGGTACAAGATACGGGAAAAAAGTCAATTACAAAATTGTAAAGCCTCTTCGATTTTGTACTAAAAGACACCTTGTGCACATTAATACGAAGAACAGAATGATTAAAATGCACATTTGTTTATTCTCAATTTCCGAAACTATAACTTCTCAAACCGGGTTAAAAAGAGAAAAAATAACTACTTGTCACAAGATACCTTTATTTTTTGTGTTCAAACTGTTGTCCGTCATCTACAACAAAAATCTGGGCTCTTTTTTGAATTTCACTTTGCAGGCTTTTTAGCATATCAGTTGGTTCGCTAGCACAGCTACTGCAATATGTTATCGAAAGTCCTGCAATGTTGGTGGAAATGTCCATATACCTGCTGTTTGAGTTATTTTCACAGGAAAAAGTATATTGGGGTTATTTTTTCCCGAAAAGCATAATTTTTTTCTTTTGTCCACGTCTTGTGACATCACAATTTCGGAAAATGCGAACAAACAGATGTTCATTTTAAGCATTCTGCTCTTCGTATTAATGTGTACAAGGTGTCTGTTAGTACTAAATCGAAGATGCTCTAAAATTTTGTAACTGACTTTTTCCCCCGCATCTTATACCGTTTTCGAGATAGGAACGCTAACTCCGCTGTTTGCTTGCAGGTGGCGCTGGAACCGATCTCACGTGTAGCACATGGTCACTTTATTATACCTAGACACCAAGTTTGTGGCAATATTTGTCGGCGTTCTCAAGTTAATATGGGATAGAAGGACTTTAATTGATACACCCTGTATAAACGATTCACTTTGAAAACTTTGAATTCTCCTTTCAGTATATTTACTGTTATTACTTTTCACTTTAAGTGGGTTGGTAAAAAATTTGATTATTATTCTTAATACATTAACTATTGATTTTATCTTATTTCAAGTTTAATGTTCATTATCGGTGTTTATTAATATCTATGTTCTCCAAACGTCTATGAAATTTTTAAGCTTCCCGACATCGGCTTTGGCTTTAAATTTCATTTCTATTTCAGAATGAAAACTTTTTAATTTGGAATTTTAGATTTGGCCAAACAATCAATAGTTCTTCGAAAAAACACGTTTCGCACGCTTTGCAAAAAAAATGTGTGTTCTACAGTCATAAATAAACATTTTAAATTGTTTGAAAAAGTGTTAATATTAATTTATCGATATTATTAGAAGATTAAAATTCCTAAAAACACGGCTTGATAGTAAACAAAAAATTAAAAAAAAATATTCTAAGAACTCTAAATCTATTTTAAAAATCGCAAAAAAATCAGAAGTTGAATTATTCTGATATGTCTAGCATTTTCTCTGCATGTATGTATTAATTTTTTTTTTTTTCTCAAAATGTATTAATTTTTGCCCAATATTCATAATATCCCATTACATAGTACCCGCAAAGGCAATTATTTATCTTTTGATGCTTATATTTAATCTTACGCAAGTATTCAAACGCAAGAAAATGTGTTTATTCACAAGACCATTTTTGTAACGTTATCTCGGAAATTTTCAAAGATGACATCATCATTTACTGATTCGCTACTTAATTACCATCTTAATAAGGAAGCAATACCGCCCAAAATAAGCAAGTACAAGTTGAATGACTAATAACGGTTGGGTCACATACTTTGCCGCAGTCAATATCACGAAGGAATTCATCGAAGAGACACCGTTCTTTTGCGTCTGGTAGCTGTCTCATAATTTAATTCTGGTTATAATTTGCTGCAGAAACCACATTATATATGAGTTTAAAACGCACAGCGTTCGATTTCCTCAGGATTCTGATTTATATGGTTTCAAGTTTGTCTAAAGATTATTTGATTTAATTATTTGAAGTTTCAGATCATTGATTGTAAACTTGCATATTTGTGACTTATTTACATACAGGTGTTTTTTATACATCAAATTATTTAATATGTTAGAAAATATGAAGAAAGAATAAATTACTTAATTGTGCTAAAGAATATAATAATTATTTTAAAGACATGGTGAATTAATGGGTAAATTGAGGGAAATATGAAAAATATATATTTGGATTAAGCAAGTTTCATCCTAACACATAAATATTCTGTTAAGAAAGTTTAATTCTTCGTTTTTACCTCTTTGATAAAATATATATATTAGCACTAAAATATGAAATTTTTTGAGCTATGTATTAGAATTATATTTTCAAATTGATTTTTAAAAAAATATTTCCGTCTTCATGGAACTCGATGCTTTAAAAATATTTTTGCAGTTAATAAATGAAATTCGGTAGTTACTAATGAAACATTTTATTAATGTATCGTATTTACTTTTAAAAGTATGAAATTTCTTTTAACAAAGACTTAAAATAATTTAAATAATATGTGACGCAACTTTCCGTTTAAAGTTTCTCAATTTATCTATTTTAGATGGGCCACAATATTAACAAACGCAAAATAAATTTCATTGAATATAATTGATGATAAAGAACGATTCCAATAATCTGAAAACCTTAAAAATCTAACAAATTAGTCGCTATGGTTTTTCATATGAAATCGTTCTGTGAAAAGTATTTATTCAAATAGGGTTGCAGTGATAAACAACAGAACTTGTTCGCATTCCCGAACTGAGGGGAAGAAATGAGTGATGAAGTCCGTCACCCAGCTAGTGGTCGATGCTTAGGCTTTTCTTGGGAGCTTCGATACCTTTATCGCATTGTAAGTTTAAAGTCAATACATATAAATAAATCTATAAAGCGCCTCTCCAATCAAATCAAATATATATTTTCAAATATAGATAAAGAGAATCAAATATAGATTCTCTTTATTAAAATTACTCTGCTATTCATAGCCATTTTAGCAGACCTTCCATAGTTTTTCTTTAAAATATAACCTTCAAAATAGGAACAGGGCCGCGGTGGCCTAGTGGTAAGGTCTCGGCTTTAGTTCCGGAGAGCTCCAATCTCGAAACCCGATTCCACTGAAGATCCGCCGTGTACGTGGGACTGTTGCACATTAAATCATACGTAGTGGCCAAACGTCCTGACGTTGGTGTGGTGCGGAAGTTCGGAGAGGGGGTGCCTTCTCAGGTGTCGTCCTCGTCATCTGACCGTGGTTCAAAATTACGAGAACCGTCCAAAATAGCCCTCGTGTTGCTTCAAAACGGGACCTTAATATAACTAAACTAAACTAAACTTAAAATAGGAACAGTGAAAAAGTCATTAATGATATCTGAATTTTTCAAAATGTTATCTGATAGCTATACGTTCATGGCAGATATAAAGTGAGGAAAGGGAAAAATTACAAAATTTCATAAAAAGTTAATTATAATCTAAAATAATAATAGCGTGTTTATCAAGAAATAAATACTAAAAGAATAACTTGCAGATATTTTTAAGGAATTTACAGTCAATGATTTAGCAACGATTATTTACATGCTACTAAATACAAACATTTATCTTTGTATAAATGAGAAGAAAATAATTTGATTTTTATTATTAAATTCAATTAAATTTCCTTATGGGGTTTTACGTAATCAACGCAAATAAATTAAATTATTTCTTTCTACATTTATAATTCAATGAATAACAACTAATTATTTAAAAAAAACGCTAAATCTAAAGAGCAAGTTAATTTAGTTCGAAATTTTTAAAGTTATATTTCTTCTGTCATATGATGCTTTTCATTTTAATGAATCTTTCATATTTTTTCTAGCAATAAATTAGTTATCTTTACATTTGTCGTTTAAATCAATTCTCTCAGTTGAAGTTTATATTAAATAGCAACATAAGGCACATTTTATGAGGAGAATTTAAGTACTATTAACGCGTAAAAATGGCTGCCAGGCTTCTTACCTGTTTATTTTTCTTCCATCTATTTTAACAACAGAAAGAATTTGTAGCAACATAAAGTGTCTCTGTCTACCTGCAGGGCCTTTTTCAATATTTTTCTTAACGAATTTAACAATCAAGCGTCTGGCTCCTGTCTGGCAAACATCAAATAAACATAAAACTTTGCTACAGCAGAAATAGACTCAACATTAGATTGAAAATTTCTTTTAAGCTCCCGTTACGAGCTGGCGATCGTTCAGATAGCTACTGTCTGTCCGACGCGAGAACTGTCGCCGCAAAACTGTCTGGTTTACGGTGGTCGCTATAGAAATATGTTATAGTAAGAATAATCCATTTCTAGTAGGTAGAAGTTCATTGAAATATGTTTCGCCGCAAACTGGCGCCAAGGATTAAAAAACTCCGACTTCTGTTGGATTCCTCCTATTCGAAATGGATCTTCCCTAGCATAACCAGTTTCTATAGCGACCGCCGTAAACTAGACAATTTGGCGGCGATAGTTCTCGTGGCGGACAGACAGTAGTGCATCTTTTCCGTTTGCCCTTGAAATCAGTTGGCAATTTTTTTGCTCCCGTTTAGCTGTTTTCAACTTTCGAGAAACGAATTTGGACTGCACTCTCCCATCAACCCAAAGTCAAAACCACGATTTCGTTCCCTCAGATCGCCACGCATCAAAGTCGTTAAATATTTCCTTCTGTAACCATTGGGCGCCATAATTTAACTCTCTGAACCCAGCTTGAGTGAGAATTAATTCCATTGCCTCGAAACCTGGAGTGAATTCTCGCTCATAAAAACAGAATGGAATCGTCACGTTCTTTACAGAAATTTCAGGAGGTCGACACCTATGGTTGCCCGATCAATTGTCAACAAAGAAAGGAACTACATTTTTCCTGAAAAATTCACCCAGGCGCCCGAAACCGCCTGAGTCCGGTTTCTGTCGAACGGGCGGTTTGAGGCGGGATAGGGCCTGCTTAATTCCTGCTAGAGATAACAGTAAAGGTTAAAGGAAAGAAACTTAATTGATTTAATTACTTTTAATTAAGCATAAAAGGACATAACTTGTAGGGACAAACAATTATGGAGAAAACATTTAAGGATATGTGAAATATACACTGGTGAAATAAATAAAGAGAATTTGCATATTTTATCGAATTTCATGAAAAGAACTGAACTGAATGTAAAACCCCTGCTTCTAGACGAAAATGCAAATCTTGTACGTCAAATACGTAAGCGTACACGTGTGTGTAGGCGGAGCTATTAGAGAAACAGGCTTGATAAGCGCACGTAAGGTAAGACGCATTTCGTTCGCTAGCACACCTCGGCGAATTTCTTGGTGTTATTTTGCAGCAATCGGTAAAATTCAAATTGTAACAGTAAAAATGAGTAACCACCAACGTTTAGATGATGGAATGAGGTGGCGAATTGTGGGGAGGCTAGAAGCAGTCCAATCTCACGTCCAGATTTGTAGAGAGTTCAATTTAACGCCCAGCGTCGTGTGTAACTTATGGAAACAGTTCCTGGATACCGGATCCATCAAGGGAAAGCCTGGGCAAGGTCGTCCAAGAGCCACCACGGCCACAGAAGATTGTTATTTGTCCATTGTAGCGAGGTGTAACAGGGGTGCTACAGCTTCTCAGCTCTCCCGTGACTTGTATGCAGCCACAGGACCCCGTGTATCAAGGGTGACTGTTTCCAAAAGACTTCATGAGACAGGATTGTTTGTAAGAAGACATGCTGTTTGCGTCCCGATCACTTCTACGAACAGGAGAGTCCATTTAGCATGGTGCAGAGAGCATAGAGATTGGAGTATGGATCAATGGGCGACCGTTCTCTTCACTGATGAGTCCTTGTTCAGTCTAAACACCGATTCTTGCCGTACGTTCATATGGAGAGAGCCAGGGATCCGCTACCTACCCTCCAATGCCCGCGAAATCGACCATTATGGCGGAGCGGGTTTAATGGTTTGGGCAGGCATCATGTTGGATGACCGAACACCTCTCCATGTCTCTGAAATTGACACTGTGACTTGTGTGAGGTATAGGGATAAGATCTTGGAGTCCTATGTTCGCCTTTTCAGGGGCGCAGTTGGCCCTGAGTTCATTTTAATGGACGATAACGCGAGGCCACATAGAGCTCTTCTGGTCGACGAATTTCTAGAGAGTAAGGATATTCGCCGGATGGATTGGCCAGCCAGATATCCAGACCTCAACCCTATATAACATGTCTGGGACGCTCTGGGGAGGGCAATTGCAACTCGAAACCCCCCTCCGAGAACCATCCAGGAAATGAAAACAGCGTTGTTGAACGAGTGGGACCAGTTGCCACAGGAAATGATAAACTGCCTAATTTCAAGTATGAAGTCATGCTGCAAGGCCTGTATATCTGTAAGAGGGGACCATACCCCCTATTAACCCATTTTTTTGTTTATTCTGCAACCGCGGTTTCATAACTTCAGACTCCACCAAGTGTTATGCGCGATCATGCGTGTGTAATACAATTGTTGAATGGTTATTTGTTTTGTATTGTATCAATGTATGTACATATCAAATTTCATTAAAATCGGTCCAGTAGTTCTAGAGATAATCGACCAAGTCTGCAAATTCTCTTAATTTCTTACACCAGTGTATAATTACTCGGCGCCGAACACCATGTTTACTCGTAGACTCCAGATCTTGGACTGACTATCTCTTCCAACTGCCGCTAGGTGGCGCGCTCGAAAAGCAGTGTGGCTGCACTTCTTTTTTTAAAATACTAATACATTCCAGAAGATCCGGCACAATTTTTGAATATTTTACCAAATGTAAGTATATTATGCCATATCTCTCAGAGCAAGCGAAGGGTATGTTATGACGGACTTGTCGGAACGAGTTTCATCCAATTCAAAAGTACACAGCTCATTGTGATTACAAGAGTTGAGAACATCCCTTCGAGGCGAAGACCAAGTCGTGGATGCTCCATGATGAAAAGGCACAGACTCACAGGTCCTTCCTGTTGTCAAATTACCTGTTAAAACACCACATTTCTATACTTCCGAAACCATATTTTCCCTCTGATATCACCCCAAGTGACTTCTTCACTGGACGCAGGGCGGATTATTACATAGACCAAGTAGGCAACAGCCTAGGGGCCCCGCAACTTTAGGGGACCCCGGAATTTTCTTAAGGTACTTTCAGAATAATTTAATTTTGTGTTTTCATTCAATTTACAAAGGTCGTGCGCTCGAAGTTATTCAAATTAAAATCAAGTAATGTTAAAATTTTGGGACATTATTCTAACAACATTCCTAATTAACTACCCTTTGTAAGTTCTATATTATGTCGTATTATAAATCTAAAAATTATGTTGCTTTATAATTTAAAAAATGTCCGATCATACAATTTAAGACAATTTAGATTGTATTAAAAAAGGCTATTTTTGCTATTTTGAATGAAATTACTTTTAAATTTTAGTTTTGCATTTTATACGCGATATACAGAAATCAACTCGCTTGAAATCGACTTTCTCGCAATTCCATGCTTTGCTGTTTTATTTTGCCAAAAATTACTGATTAAAATTGCTCATATAGAGACTAAATTAAAATTAATGAAGAATATCTGATTTTAGAAATTGGGAAGAGGGGACGGGGGCCCCTGAGATTTGCATAGCCTAAAGGCCTCTAGAGTGCTTAATCCAGCCCTGACCGGACGAAGAATTTGTTTAAGGGCAACGGTTTTCAAGGTCCGAAGAAGTTTAGCAATGAAGACACTCGAGGAGGAGGTAAATGGAGGATCGGAATCCGCATTTTATCTTTGTATGAACAATGACATTAATGCATAGATACGCAGGGTAGTTACATCGAAGGAAACACCAAATTAGCTGGTTATATCTGTATTTAGTTTTCTGTAATAAAATCAGTTCCGGAACTTTTTTATCGTATAGGGTTTTATATATATAATTTTTGCTACTCATTGTAATTGTTCAATAGATATTGGTTTTAACGTTCCCAGGTAGCCCAACATATTGCACGATATAGTACAATACTGTTCGATATTATATAATATTATATGATATTGTACAATATTATACAGTATTACAAATATTGTACAATATCTTTGTACTACTGGGTTGTGACTTAATCCCTTTGGATTTGAGAAAGATTATCTAAAATGCGTGCAACTGATGCTAGTATTTTTTTCCAGTTTCATTATTGCCTCTATAAGGCAGAGTATTTGCGGTGAGAACGATTTACAAGAAATCTGGGTGATGATTTTGAAATATTCTGGAAATATATTTGCAGTATTGTATACAAAAATAAATAGGAGAGAGACGCCGAATTTGGACCGGCGGCGCCTAGATCGGACCATTATCATGACTTTAATTCTTTTAAATATTTAGGGCGTAAAACAGGCGAATTATTTAATAAAGATGAAAATTGGGTGTATGATATCATTTTTAAGAGAAAGCGCTGCGTCATTAGTTAGAGAACAAGTATTTAATTACAAGCACCATCCATTAATTATTTTAACAAAAGACAAAACAACACTTATGGTGTTTAAAATTAAATATTAAAATATGTTAATATATCCAAACTTAGGAATTAAGTTTAGCTACAATTAACGATAATCATTTTGTTAAAATAGTTTGAAAATAATGTCAGTAGGAGTTACTCTGATATTGTCCAAAGGTCTTAGATTGGACCACAGATGGGTGCCTAAATTGGATCATTTAAACCAATGGGGTTATTATCTTAAACTGCAGGAATAAATCAGAAAGCAATTATCATAACAAGTAGTCCTCGTAAATTGGAATTGAAACAAGTCAAAACAAAAAATATAATAAAAAAACCTTGAATCCATCAAATGTTCGATCTATAAGCATAAAAACTTAGGATACGTATCAATTGTGAGAAAACAAAGGGAGAAGAGGAAGTGATATTGTGTATTAAATGCCATACTTAGGTTCATGCATTGTGTGCTGATGTGAATTTTAGAATCCAAAATATTTATCCATTTAATTGCGCTTAAAGGAATTTGGTGTTCCAATCTGGGTAACCGGCAGTCCAATCAAGGCAACCGGTTCCCTTGATTGGACCGATATTTTATAATTGATTCCGCATCACCGCACATGTTTTTTAAGCTGCTTTTCTCCTAATTTAAAATGTATTTTATAAAAAGTTAATTACATTCTTCTCAAATAAACTAAAAAAAATCTACTACTTGCTTTACATTAAAATTCATTTTCTATCACTATAAATTGAAAAATATCCAGGTGGCCCAAATTCGTCACCCTTCCCCTATATTTTAGTTATTTATTTATAAATATCAAATTACACATGAAAAAGGTCATGTGATCTGAGAGATCTCATGTAGTTATGTGTGAGGCCCCTAATATGAGGCATCTCTAGTAGCCTCATCAAGCGCAAGGTTAAAAGAACTGAACTTTGTACTGTCAACCTACTATTGCACCAAAAATAAATCAACAGTATTTTCAAAAGGACTCCTCTGGCCTAGTGGTTTAATTGGATGTGGAAGTTAGCAGATTCCAGACATGGTCAAAGTTATTTTATTCAGGTAGAATTTTAGTTCAAAAACGAACACATTAAAAAATTCCACAGGGGTGTTTAACATGTTGTGAATTTAAATATTACTAACGCATAAAACTTACTAATAGGTTTCTTATCGATTTATTCGATTTTTAACTGTTTCAAAATCTGGAAGAAGGAGCATAGAACAACACTAAACTACTTATCTCTGGCTCTATGTAGGATATTTTTCAATATTTCTATTGAAAAATTTAACAATCAAGCATCTGATTCATGCATGGTATACTTTAAGAAAGCATAAAACTTTACTACATCAAAAACAGACCAAGCATTACAGGGAAAATTTCGTTTAAGAGAGTAGAACTAATTTATAGTAAAAGAAAAATTTTCCAGTGGTTAAACAAACGCTCCAGATTGCATTTCTGATTTTCTTCTCGTAAGAAACTAGATTTAACAGTTGAAGAAAGATACACGGTTTGAGAACGAGATGTGGGTATTACGAACTGAATCTTCTTTAACACAGACTGAAATCAGTTTCAATTTTTTCTCAAAATATAAACGTATAAACGTATGAAATCTCTTTTCTCCGACAATAAAGATAATAGTATTTGACTTCCGTAACATGAATGACGATTTTTCTCCAAGTAAATATTTTGTGGATATAAAATGCTGAACATTTACATTTCGAAATAGATTCTCAAATAATTTATCCTTCTTGATACTTTGCTTAAACTGACATCTTTGATTTTTTGCCTGATATCGATACCACTGTTTCAGTTTGCATTCCCTTTAAACGATAGTTAATTATTAAATCTCTTTTCAAAGCAACACAAGGATTATTTTGGGACGACCCTCGCAAATTTAAACCACGTTTGGATGAAGAGGACGTCACTCAAACTAGCACTCCCTTTCCAACTTCCTCATCACGCCAAAGGGAGGACGTTTGGACCAGGTCGACAGATTTATCGTGCAGGTCCATATACACTCCGGATTTTCAGTAAAATCTGGTTTCGAACCTCTAACCTACGGGCCCGAGACTTTATCATTAGACCACAATAGCCTCTTTGAACGATAAAGAGCTTGAGCTCTTTCCTTGGTAATCGATACAGTATACTATCTCAAAGGAATGAGTTCATAAAGAACATAAATTGAGTTACTGACTATTGAGACTTTGTAATTACCCAAATCAGCCCAAATTTTATAATAAATAAAAGCGACCAAGTTTAATTTTTATTTTCTAATGAGCAAACTGTTCACATATTGCTGATGCTCTGAATTCAAACAGCGACATTACGATACTTAAGTCCCAATCCAGGTTCGATGTATGAGACAAACACATTAAGTGTAAATTGGAAATTGTCATTCTTTGCATTAAATGCAACACATAAATATGCATTCAAAATTATCTCAAATCTTGCTTAGAAGTACAGCAAAAAATGAGTCATTGAAAGGATTTAAATCATGTTTCCCGCTAGTATTGGCTTGTAAAGAAATGAATCATTTCTATGAATTATCAATGTCTGTTCCGAAAGCATCTTCTGCCTGCAACAGCTAGATAAATGCGCGTTAAATCTTTTTAGAGGAATCCAGAACACGGCTTTACTTGTTTTGTCCTTCTGTTTCACTCAGACACACTGTCCGTAACAGCTTTATAACAAACCAGCTGATAACCCGGCGTTCCTCGGGATGCATATTTTTTCATATGCCCGCCTCCATTCTTTCAATAAATATTGTCACTAACTTTCACCAATAAACGTAAATATCCCTTCAAGTCTAGTCTTTTTATTACCTTATAACAGTATGATTTTAAAGGAAATGCGAGAAGCTTAGAAAAACATTTTTTTAAATATTTAAACAATAAACCGTATATGTACAAAATTACCCCCTTGCCGAAAGTATGAAGCAAACAAATCGTATTGTCGCTCAGACGATCTAGAGCGTATGACGTCACCGATTCGAAATGCATACTGAGAAGGCAACACGCGACTATGAAAAAGAAGAACAGAAATACGTAGAAAAAACGGATTCATCGAGCGAAAACTTTTAACATTTCAGGAAAAAATTAATTAAAATTCAATGAAAAAAAAAACAATCAGAGATAAATGTTCCAATTATTACCTCAAAAATTTGTAAAAAGATAACGAAATTAGAACGTCGGATGTAGGAAATTTAAATTCAAGACCGAAATTGTTTCGGAAAATTATTTTTAAAATTTTTTCTAAGGATCGAAATCTTACGCAGATATTTAGAATAGCTTTTATTAGAACAGGGAAATTTGTCACTTTAAAATGATATAAAAATTGTGGTTCTACGATGAGAATAAATGCAGAAAATTTGCGAAAATAAGACAAAAAAAACCCGCCCGGATTTACCACTTAAAATTAAATAAATAAAAATCTAATTTAAATTTCAAAATATTTTTTACGTCATTAGCTTTCTCTTGTGCTAATAAATCACTGTGCCAAATTTGGCCGCCGTAAGTCCAACAGTGTGGGCGTACATAAAGAAAAAAACGAACATACACACTTTCCGCTTTTTATATATATAGATTTCTTCTGACTACATCTGCAGGAGAAATCTCAACATTTTGCCACATCGAATAAGGACTCTAGAACCACAATCTCCTTTTCATTTGGGTGCATCAGATACAAAGGATCCATTGAAGAGAGAAATTTCCCTCTAAAGTCAATAAATTCAAAATTTTAAAACCTGATATTCAGATGACTAAAATGAAATACATTTTTGAGATGCCGAATCTTTTTTCTCGTTCTTTGAAGCAAAAACAGATAGTAACGATTATCTCAATGACTAAAGATGAGATAATGGATGATAGTGATTATATGATGATATAAGATAATGATAATATGGCTATCTGTGCCTCGAACAAGGAACATTATCCAGCTATGGAATGCTGATTCCAGTTACTGACAGCAACTATCAAATAGCAAATTCTGCTCAAATAAGAAATAGGCTTATTAAATTTGTGTAAGATCACAAACAAATACAAAGTTCTCTTGAGAAAATAGGAGGAAAGTTTGAGTTATAAGTTATTTTGTTGCAGAAATTCGAAGCTTTCAGGATAGCAGAATATGCGTTACATAGCGACAGAGACCTGGATTCACAGCTGATTCAAAATTGGTTTCTTCTGAAAATATGAAGTGTGGCTGGAACTGGTGAAGGATAAATTTTGTATTCACCCATTTTTCTATCTCGCTGACCCATCTTCATAATTTCAACATTTGCTGAGAATCATGAGATAACTTTCCATTAAACCTCTTTTGGATGCAAATATTCTATTAATAAATCAAATGATATGACAAAAGGAGTTTAAAGAAAAAATTTTGCGAGTATCTTGCACATGGGTCATTCTCACGAAAAGGTGCTTTTACAGTCCCGGGGTGAAAAAAATTAGAATTGCAACAAATGTCCTAATATTTTTGCTCATATGTATAATTTAAGTTTTAAGAAAGCTATTCAATACGTTTCTACTAAAATAGTTTTACTATTTAACTCTCATTTTTAATGAATTTGAGACAAAAGTCCTCTCCATGGACGTTCCTAGACTTGAAATTCAAAATAATATTTACTGACACTCAAACAATTTTTTAAAAAAATTGAATTTTTTTTAGCAGTATCTAGTTTAAAGTCTCTAGTTAAGGCCTAACCTAACATTTTTTAAAAATTATTTTTACTTAGTAATTAATTTTTACACTTTGTTCCCAGCCAAATACTTCTTCCTGCGTGGACAAAGAAAATAACTTTAAAAAAATATCATAAACGGCAGTCAGTTCAGTTCAAATCATCATGAAATACTTTATAAAAGTGGCAGATAATTTGTTCCTTAAGGAAACATTTTCGTTCTAATGCGAATTTATTGAATATATTCCAATTTATTAGTTCCATTTAGAACTTGTTAAAGTTCTCAGCGTCCACTCCGTGGACATCATGAATGAATTAAATCCCTCAATATCCTGTAGATTAAAACGATATATTAATCCAACAAACCATGTCTGTAATAAATTTTACAGTATAAAATCTAAACTTCGTCTAGAATAGCTATTTATGTTCAGTTTGTTTACTATGTGCCAATGCTTTAGACACAAACTTTGAATATCTCGGAAAGCCTCCGCATCCTTAATCTTTAATTTTGCCCCTTTAAACGATTACATTCTTTAAAAATAATTAAACGTACATTCCAGTTATTTAAGGATATTTACCTTTTATTAAGAATGTCACTTTATTTGAGTATTTAAAAACTAGTCATTTTTCTTACTTTGTGCACACTAATTAATGTTTCGGCAAGAGATAGGGCAGCTCACATGGTGTGAGTAAGGGATTTTTACTCAAAGGCAGACACGTCGTCTTTGCGTTTTTCACGCATAATTAGTTGCGACGTTAGATTACAAAAGTTAATAAGTTAAGAAAGTGGAAAAATGCACCCAAAAGATAAATTTCCTTCTAAGACCAGTAAACAGAAACATTAACATTTTTCTCACCCGCGAATAAAAAAAAAATGAGTATTTAAGATGCATCCGAACACTATTTTCAAGAAAATAAAACAATAAAACTAAAGCATTTATCTTAGTAAGTGAAAATAAAACCAGAAAAGAATATGGTTGTCTCTTCCTCGAGCCAAAAACATCACTCAGCCATCGAACGTCGATTCCACTTACTGATGGCAACTGGCAGAGTGCAAACTCTGCCCACTGAACAGATAGCCCTATTAAATCTGAATGAGCTCACAGCCATGAATAGAGTCCTTCCCAGAAAGAATGAGGCTAACAAAAATCGTGCCAGCATTCTTCCATTACTGGTTCATTTGCCTTACTGGCACACAGCGGCGAGCGTCACATTTGGGGCTGCGTCTTCCTTTTCCACTAGTGGACATTAATGAAAAGAAGACGGGGCGTCTTTTACGAGGCTTAAGGACTAGGGGGGAGGCTGGATATTTTGCCGAGTCATCTTTGACTTTAATTCGCTCCATTTGTTCGTAGAAATAACCTCCAAATTTAGCCCATTAGTTTTCTCTGTGTCCTGGTTTCTAATTAGAGGGAAGGAGACATTTTCGTGATTGAAAAGTGTGACGATGCAGGCTGCTTTTCCATCAAGTAAATGACGCTGTACTCCAAAGGAGTTTTGCCAGCATTCTTCATGTCATGGTGTGTTTAAGTTGCCGATATATTTTGTATCGCTTTTGAAGAAGGATAAAAATTAACCTATTGAATCGGTTTTGTCGAGGACTTTCCTCTAATACGCTGAATCAAATTCTTAAACAAAGATGGGATGAAACGGTAGATGAAATTGCTTCACATTTTATTTAATAAAGTTCGTTTTGCTAAAAATCACGTTCTGTCTGTAAAGGTTGTAAATATAAAAGTGATTTTAATCCATTCAGATAAAGGAAACTTTTTTACAAGTGTTAAGTTCTAATGCTGATAGGTATCTTTCTGAGTATTTTAAATACTTTATATTACTAATCAAAATCTATAAAATAATTTTAACTGCCTCTGATGTTCTAGAATTTGTTTTCGCACATAATGATCAGTTGAAAATCATTTCTGGGTTCCTTTATCATTTTAAATGAAACATTGATTTATATTTCAAATGAAAAATTGATTTATATTTCTGTTTGCTATTTAATTTATTCTAGAATTTAGAGGGCCGACTTGACCTGGAGGTAACGTATCGTCTTCGGGGTGGAGGACTGCAGGTTCAAGGTCCGAAACAGCGGGCTGCTTTATGTGGGACTGGGGTAGTTTAATATACCATCGCGCATCCAAAAATCCTCACGATGGCATGGGGTGGAAGATGGAGAACAAGATGCTGGCTTAGGTTTCATCCTCGTTAAACAGACCATGATGCAAAAGTATGAAATTCTTTCCAAAACTTCCCTAGTATAGCTTGAAATTGATACACCAATCCAATTAAATCACGAATTAATGGGAATTTGTAAGAAACCTTTGGTTTCCATTTGTTGTCTGCTTTCAGATTAAAACTAAAATATATTGTTTTTCACGCAAACCTCATTAAAGAAAATTTTTTTCAGTCATTCTTGTTACATTGGTATTTTCGTCTGTATTACTGTTATTTTTCTATATTTAAAATTGTTGCGCAAAATCTTACGCAAACTTTCATATTTTGTTCTAGTATAAAAATTGCTCATTATTCTAAGAAAAGAATAAAACAGATACTGATGAAGCCTTAGAAGTAAACTAATTTCTAATCATATGCAATTAGTTTCCCATAATAAACTTGATTTTTATTTAATTTTTTGCATTCCATTTGTAAGCAATTTTCATTCATAAGACCAAAATAGAATTTTGTTTGCAATTGCTATTTACGAAAAAAAACATTATCCTAAAATGTTGTGAATTAATACATCTTTTCATTTAAACTTAAGCATTTTTATGTGTTAATAATTTGTTGACTAATCTATGTTAATCATGCTAAAGAAAGACATTTTTAAAGCTGTTACCTTCATGACAAAAATTATCACACTTCATACTCTTCTTTCTATGTTAGTGTTTAGTTAGAACGTGGTGCAAAATATTTTATTATTTGATGACTTGTTAATGAATAATATCAAAAATTTGGATATTCTTAATTTCAATTCAGAACAAAATATAAAAATAACGAATGGGATAGATATTAAATATTTGAAAGTAAAAGAATGAAATTGAACAGGCTTCAGATTCATCGTAAATGAACATACATCTAACATTATTATCGATAGGGTTTTTTTCTTCCACTTCTTTTAGACTGTCACCTAGTAGATACGCCAAATTATATATGTTACTGTCAATGTGAATAATCGGTTATTATACATAATTGCCGGATCTTTAGCTGCTTATTATATATAATCCCCTCCGACATTATACATAATAATCGGTTAATATATATAATAATCGTGGTAATTATGTATAATAATCAATTATCCACACTCACTGTAACATATATACGCCGAAGTCGGATGCTACGTATGTAGCAAGTATCTGTCATTAAATTTTTGGATGCGTTTGGCCTCGATATGCTGGTATATTATATCATAGAGCAGCTAATTCAAGATAAATAAGATAAACGTAAAAATTATGTTTTTATTATATTAAAAAGTTCATGGGCTGATTTTGGAAGATTTAAAGATCTTGCTAATTCGTCTCAATAAGCTCAATGTAGATTTTAGAAATGAAACTTAAACATTTTACGATATCAGATGGATGGATTTTAAAAGAATTAAATTTATAAAAAATTAAATTTTTTATAGATATTTTACAAAGAATTGTTGACTGATTGGCAATAAATTAACCTCTTCCGTTTATCATCTTTGGCACATTCAGTTTCAGAATATACTATTTCAGCTTTAGGTGAAAAGCAGACCGAAACACGGAACATTCTGACTTTCCATCATCGTATTCTTAGCAGAAATAGATCAATGTTTTCTTATGAATATTATCAGTTTTATTTTAAAGTAATGATCAATTTTGTTTCGGTATACGTATCTTTTCTGAATCTTCTTAGATAAAACTAGTAAAAATGATAATTTTCCTTAGATTCAAATTCATATTAGAAACAAATTGAAAGTTTGAAGAATTTTTTAATAACTGAAACATTTATTATGGGTTTGTATTTTTAAGGTTGTTATTTGCTTTATTTTTGATAAACTTTTGACACAATTAACGATATTTAACGAGCACTCATTTACACTAAAAATAGCAAATAAATCGAATAAAAGACTAAAAAGACTTTTTAAAACTTCGGTTTTGTTTTTGTTTGCTTTTATATAGAAAAGCAAGCAAATATTCCAGAACAAAATCTTCCAGATTTTTTATAAAAAATCTGGGGGTCAAAACAGAAGCGTAAAAGAGCGGGTAGAAAAAGAAAAAATAGTAAATCGAAATTTTAATTACATTCATGATATATTATTTCTTATATATTTATTACTGCTTACTTTCCTTATCGTATTTTTATCAGCGAATCACGCTTTCGCAATTTTGTTTTCAGCCTCTGATGTTTGCAAAAAAATAATATCCTACTTTGAAGAACAGGAGTGAAAACGTGTTCTTAAACATTTTAAATTTTTGTATTCCCTTTAGATGTTAAAGTATTTCCTAATTTATCGTTATAATTATCATAGAAACTTGTAATAAGTTTCTTCTCCACGTCACTACCAGATCATGCTTCCTGTACGGAATCAAACTTTAATCAAAATCAAACGAATTATTGATAATTAAGACTTGAAAATACTAGAAAACCGTAATGCCGTTGGGAACACACACCTATACAAGATATCAGAACTCCAGATCATCAAGAATTAAGTGAAAAATGGATTACGAAATTCCGCTTTTACAAGCATGAAACGGGTCAAATTAAATTAAGCACATTCAAATGAAACAACTGTATGTGAAATCAGTTTCTATAAGGTAATGAATAAGTTTCATAGAAACTTGTAATAAGTTTGTTCTGTACGTCACTACCAGATCGTGCTTCCTGTAGGAAATCAAACTTTAATCAAAATCAAACGAATTATTGATAATTAAGACCTGAAAATATTAGAAAACCGTACTACCGTTGGGAACACACACCTATACAAGATATCAGAACTCCATATCATCAAGAATTAAGTGAAAATAGATTACAAAATTCTGCTTGTACAAGCATGAAACAAGTCAAATTTAATAACACATTAAAATGAAATAACTGTATGTGAAATCAGGTTCTATAAGGTAATGAATAAGTTTCATAGAAAGTTGTAATAAGTTTCTTCTCCACGTCACTACCAGATCGTGCTTCCTGTACGGAATCAAACTTTAATCAAAATCAAACGAATTATTGATAATTAAGACCAGAAAATATTAGAAAACCGTACTGCCGTTTGGAACACACACCTATACAAGATATCAGAACTCCAGATCATCAAGAATTAAGTGAAAAATAGATTAGAAAATTCCGCTTTTACAAGCATGAAACAAGTCAAATTAAATAAAGCACATTAAAATGAAGCAACTGTATGTGAAATCAGTTTCTATAAGGTAATGAATGAACGATAATATCATGAAGTGAAATTATGTCGAATGGTGTCTATATCAGACAACAATGGAATATAATATCGATTTTGTGAGAATCTCTTTCAAGAAATGCAGGGGACGCGGTAGCCTGATGGCAATACCCCGGCCTCGGGCCGCATGGTCTTAGGCTCGAAACCCGATTTCACCAGATGCCTTTCAACTATGTGGGCCAAATGAACGTTACATCTAACGTTGAAGTCTAAACCCAGACGCTGATGTTGCGGGGAAGTTTTGAAAGAGAGATGTCGTCCTCGGTCTCGGACAGTTGTTCAAAATTGCGTTTTTTAAATAACCGTGGTGTTGGTTTAACCCTACGAGCCCTAACCTGCCTCAAACAGCCCATTCGACAGAAGCCGGACTCAGGCGGTTTCGGGCGTCAGGGTGAATTTTTTAGGAAAAAATCTAGTTCCTTTCTTTGATGACAATTGATCGGGCAACCATAGGTGTCGATCTCCTGGAATTTCTGTAAAAAACGTGACAATTACATTCTGTTTTTGTGAGAGAAAATTCACTCCAGGTTTTGAGGCCATGGAATTCTCAGCCTAGCCGGGTTCAGAGAGTTAACTAAACTAAACTCAAAAAATACAAATGTTCGTTACAGTATCTCCACACCTTATAAAAACTAATTTTGTTCAAGAAATAATATCGTTATTCTCGTTACTGAAGTCCATTTCTATTATTTTATAGAATGGAGAAAATACCACTTGGTCAATTTTGTAAAAGATCGAAACTGATTTCACCTTGTGTCACAGAAGATTTGGTTCATAATACCCACATCTCGTTTCCGAACCTTTGTCTTCTTTCGACTGTAAAATCTTGTTTCTTTCGAGAAGAAAATCAGAAATGAAATCTGGAACCTTTGTTTAACCAAAGGAACAAAATTTTCTTTCTCTAGCACCGGTTTTGCTCTTTTAAAGGAATTTATTTTCTAGTGCTCGGACTGTTTCAGCATTAGAAAAGTTTCATGTTTACCTCAAGTGTGCTAGACATGAGCCAGACATTCGGTTGTTAAATTCATTAACACAAATATTGAAAACTTTCTTGTTGGTATTAAAAGTCAGTTTATGGTGTTTCTATATTCCTTCTTCTAGTCGTTAAAAAGATTAGAAATACACTAAACCAGGAAGAAATCTAGTATTCTCTTTCACGCGTTAATAATATTAAAATTCATCTCATGTTGTTTCAGCAGAATTTTTAAATTCGTTCGTTTTCGAATTAAATTCGATTCGCATCATATGTCTTTTGTTGATTTAAACTTCAAAGGTGACAGAGAATAATTTATTTCCTAAATAATTCTTTATTAGTTATCTGTGCAACACTCGTTAAATCACAAGGGAAATAAATTTAAATGAAGTAAAATTTTCCAAATGAATCTGTACTTCACAGAATCAAGTTTAGATTTTATATTGTATTATGTTATTCATTATAAAAGAGTAAAAATATTTAAACATTAATTATTTTATTTAAAATGATTAACACTTCTTTTACAGCTAAATGAAAACTATTTTGAGACAGATGACAGAATTGATTATAAAAGAGTGAAATATAAAGTGATATATTATAAGAATTTAAAAAAGTGATGGCTTAATTTAACAAGATAAAAGCTTCTTTTACAGCTAAACGAAAACTATTTTGAGACAGAATTGATTATAAGAGAGTAAAATATAAAGAGATATATTATAAGAATTTAAAAAAGTGATGACTTAATTTAACAAGATTAAAGCTTCTTTGATAGCTAAACTATTTTGAAACAGAAAATCCAAAATAACCCCTAAAACTTGAAGCTTTTTTCCCAAGATAAATATACCGCACTAACAAGAAGGTCTTTGATGAATGTGATAGGTTTAATACTTTAATGAGCAGTTTTTAACGTGGGACTGTGTTTTTCCCATTGGGGTCTCAGGAAGGAATTTGATTCACATGCCAAAACGCCACAAAAAGCGTTGCATGGGTAACTATGTACATATGTTAAAAACATAACTAATGTCTTATTTCAGAGATAAAGGGTAACAATAGAAGTTACGAAAAAATTTTTTTTTAATCGGAATTGTAGTTCAGAGGCTACTGAGTCGCAAAGATGGGCCACGAGTGAAATACGCAGGAGTGATCGCAGAGGAGTTTACTCCACAACACATTCTCGATATGATTATTTAAATCCAATACCGCTTTTACTGAAAAGACAGATTATTCCCCGTAGAGCATATTTAATACTTTTTATGCTGCCAAAGGTATGCCGAAAAGCGAAGAAATAAAGTAAATTTTGATTCAACTTCTAAACGTCCCGGTATTAATTGTAGGTAATATAACTTTTATATTTAATCTCTGAAAATAGATAATGAATTCGTAGTCTTGTTAGGAGGATTTGGAACCCTAACCCTGTTAATTCGATGTACCTTTTCTCAAAATCTGTTATATATTCATGTTTGGAATTTTAGGTACCTGTGGTACCGCTTTCGAGATAGGATCACTAATTCCAGAGTTTGCCACCAGGTTGCGCTGTAAGCGGGCTTATGGCATAGCACATAGATGTTTTACTACACCTAAACACTACTTTCATGACTATAGCTGCCGTCATTCTGAAGTTAAGGAGGAGTGGCCCTTAAATGGGCGCCCCGTATATCATAGTATATTACTTACAATACATTTTTTAAACCTTTTGAATCCATTTTCTTAAAATCAATCTAATATCTTAGTTATGGTAGTAGCCCTAACTTCCCTCACTTGTTCTAGGATGTTTAGGGAAATCCATGAGTCAAGGATTCGTGATAAAGGAGAAGTGTTGCGTTTTCTGTTCCCTAGAGAGATCTGAAACATCCGAGATAGAAATCTGATTCCTGTCTATGGAAACAGGTTCCTTTGCAGTAGGACTTGCTATGTTTATGGACTTGTATGTCGTGGTTTCAGACTCCGGAGCGCAGAAAGAGCTGTGTGATCAGCTCGGATTTAAAGTCCCGAATTGATTCGGACTTGGACAACGAACACTGAGAAATCGGCATCATTCTGAAATCTCGGCTCATCGAATTGCGAGCACTCCTTGTAGTCTCGTACTTAAGCTATCTCGCTGCTAGGAGGAAGCTATCCAACCTATATTGATCTACATCTCTGGTTGAACTACGACTCCATTGAACTTTAACGTCCTAGAACTGTGATGAACGAACTCTGTATATAAATATTTAGTCCAGATTGCTATGCAAGAATTGTTCTTTAAATTATAGCTGTGTAAAATAAAAGTACTTAGGTCAACTTAAGCTTTGTATTTATTTGGTCGCACAAAGGCCAATACATCATAGACTTAAACGGGAAACTGGAAAAGATTATTTTTCTCTCTTCGAGAAAAACTAGATTGAGTTTAGATATATTAACGCACCGTTTTGAATCACCACGAGGGCTATTTTGGGGCGGACTTCATAATTTTGAAGCCCGGTCAGATGACGAGGATGACACACGACCTAGCTCCCCTCCCTCTCCAAACTTCTGCACCACACAAGTGGGAGGACGTATGATCCACGACGTCAGATTTAACGTACAACAGGCCATCAGACACGGCGGATCTTCAGTAGAATTGGGCTTCGAACCTGGGACAGCACAGAAGCCGAGGCCTTGTCAATAGCGACTGCGGTCCCTGGAGGAAAACTAGGAAAACTTCATCTGCCATTTAGCCGTACGGTATCGGAAAAAATAGTGTTAAACTATACATCATTTTACCAGTTTTTGAACATACTGGTTACATAGTTTCTATACATAGCCCAAAAATAGAACCTATAAATTTTTTCTCCGATTAGAATCATAACGTTCCTTAACTTACTAATCCAATCGTGGGCTTTATAAGCTACTAGCTGTTACTCGCAACTTCGTGCGCGAAGAATTTGAATTGTTACTTTTTTTAAATTCACGAATGTAAATGTTTCGTTATATGTAGAGAGGAGAAATTAAAAGTGCTGATAGTTGATACTACATAATTGGACGACTAATAGGAGTGTACTGTACATGTGTCTGCTGTTATAGTTAGGTAAATTGTTTACATAACACACTTTTGTATACCACGTTTTTTGTTTCACGTTTTTTACACCGATGTAGAGGTTTAGTGGGCTGGACACACGCGAACACGCCACACATAGTTACCAACGGAAAAAATATGATTTTTCCAAATGTACGCCTGCCCCTTTGAGTGTCTGACCCTGAGGCTGGCAAATGCTAATTTTAAAGGGAATTGTTACCTTTTGAACTGGGATGGTAAATCCTTCGGTATTATCGGAATGCATAGAATTTAGCACTCTCACCTCTCGCTATGCCAGTCATATCAGTAGCTAGTACGACTTTTGGTCCTAAGTGTGTAATTTGAAACCATCTGCCATTGCGCAGTCTCGGTACATCGAGGTTACGTATGAATAGTTCTGGCACACCGAATTTTAATCTCAGCTTGTCGGAAGGTATCCCTGACAATTCTATGAGGTTGAAGAACTCTACAGGATATGATTTTACTTGTTATTGCCCATTACCGTATCTATACAGATAGATATTCTTTAATACATCTCTCCATTTTGAAGCATTTTTTTTCATTTATCTGACCTAAACTTTCATTAGTCAGTGCCAGAATTACTCAATTAACAAGCAATCTCTATTCCTCTTATTAGCTTGTAGGGAAGGATAAATCTTGCTTATCAGTTCCTCTGTACTGTGAACAACTCTGAAAAAGTCCCAATTTAATACACTGTTTGAATCTCTAGCAATCGCCAAATCTATTTAGCAACTGTATCAAGCGCCAAGTTCGAATCAGTTCTTTCTTTAGTAAACAAAAGGTTGAATTCCGTGTTCATTGGGTTTATGCAATCCTTTCTTCTTAAATCGGTTGTAAAAAGTTCTTAAAGCATTAAAATTCAAAATGGAACTATTTTAATTAGCAAAATCGTTTGGTTTAGAATTTAACCGCCAGTGATTATCCAAATCGTTTCGTTACAAATTTAACAGCCAAACAAACCTTGAAAGAATTATTTTGGCAACCTTTCCACTAAATTAGGCTCTTATTTTAAGTAAATATTGAACGATATTTTCCTTTAGTCATAATTAACTTTAATTTTTAAATTTTAATCCAAAACCTCTTGAAATTAAATCATATATATCATTAGTTTTCTGTCCCGGCGTCTATTTATCAGGTATTATTCCACAAATTAATTGTTTATTTATTTTCTCAGCAAGATCACGTGATGCTTGACTTTAAAAATAAATGATTTCAAATGCTTGCGCTTTTATGAAGGATCACGTGACAGTTCATTTTGTTTACGCATTCCTTAAGAATAACTTGACAGTTGATTGAAAAATAAAGTAGTAATCTTCATCGCAAATCGCTTGTTAATTATTTAATTGCTATCTGCAATCAAAAATAATGAATTTAACATGATGTCACCTACCCTATGTTCGTTTCTGGGTTTCAAGCTATAACTCTGCCAATTTTCATCCAAATCGGTTTGGTAGTTTTGCCGTGAATGCGTAACAAACAGATAGACACACTTTCGCATTTTTATATTATATGGATATTTATAAAAATAAGCAAAATTTTCAGAAATAAAGGTGAATTAGTTCAAAGTATAACCGTTGCTTAGCAACGGAGTAGCTATAAATCTTCGTTATTTCAAAATCATCTGCACCTAGTTAAAAATTATTGAAATTTAAAAAATTAATAACAATCGAAGGAAAAATGTCACAGAAATAAAATTGGTATCATTGAAAAGATAAAAGTTTGAACTTCAAGATGGTATAAAAATATTTTTGTCGAACAATTTGCTCCGAAGTTACGGCGGAAAAACGGTTTCGGTTAATTTCTAATTAACTGCCTGTTTAATCAACTTTTGGACTTAGAAAAGTTCATAAGTGTCTTCCCCTTGTCTTTAATAATAAGTGTACAAAATTTGGTTGAAAACAGTCCATTGGTTTAGGAGGAGATGTGGAACATAGCCACATACACACGTACCCACAATGACTTTTATTTATATTAAGATTTTTTCTCACACTGTTTCTCAACACAACAGAAATTAAAATATGTTTGTGTTGTTATAAAATGTAAAATAAATAATCAACATGCGCATTCTATATCATACCACAATGAATAAGATAATTTAAATCTAAAGCGACAATTACACTAGACTTACTTTCCTCTTATTTCAACAGCTGTTTTTAATAAATCTTGACTAGAATAATTTCATAATTAAATATTTTTTGTTCCTATATGCATAAAAGGAATACCAATTGCTGAATGCTTATTTCAATAATTGGGGAAATTAAAATAAACACCAACTTTGCAGAACGCTGTTTAGAAATTATTAGTTTTAAATTCAATCTCGCAAAGTTGAAGTGGAAATGCTTTGCTTCCTCAGATGAGTCTATTCCATTTTTCATAAATGCGCATCTGAAATCTCAGCAGCATATCAGGTGGACTCTCGGAAACTCCAAATATTGGATCTGAACTTCTAATGTGAGGGGATATTAAAGTAGATTCATTTGACGTTGAGCAGAGAAATTCGCAATAAAACTTGGATCTTTTAATATTTTATTCCAGAGTCAAGTTTCTGAAAACGCAATTTATGGGTAGATGTACATGTTGAACTCTGATGCTTTAAAGCACATTTGAAACAGAAATGAAATGCTAGAGAATCCTTTGATATGACCCGAAGAAAACTGAAAGACAGTTTGCTGAACATACGAGGATCACGATCTAAATTTAAAGGCAAAAAGGTGGATTATATCCATATTTATAACGTAAGTGTAATTTTTTTCAAGTATAAAATTTTTAAGATGAGAACATTAAATTGCTAAAAAAGTTTTTTTTATCTTGTTTAACTGCTTTTAAAATTGCTGGTAAAATAAGCTAACTCGTGAAACGAAATTTCGAATTAATGCTGCCTGTGTAAGTTGGGTTTAACCATGAATAGCTCATTTTTAGTCTATTTAATATAGAGCAAGGAATGCAGAAAATATTTAAAAACCCTCTTTATAAGAAATTTTGAATAAAATTAATTAGTTTGAAGTGCTTTAAATGCTGAATTAAATATTCTTTATTAGAAAACTCGTAAACTTGTGAAAAAGGCAATAAAAAATTTTACTCACCAGTTTTTAAATCATTCAATATTAGTTGGAAAAAAATAGTGAAGAAAATATGAGTACTCAGTTTCCTTACAACTTTAAGCCCCATTTGTATCCAAATGAATACAAGGTATGCTATCCTTAAAGGCCAATTGTATCAGTTTGGATATTGCGACAGGCATTTCTTACAAATT
>BGPR01005823.1:39406-66037 GCA_013235015.1 Araneus ventricosus
GCTCTTATGCTTAACTTTGCCTCTCGAAAGTCATTTACCAAACTCAAAATTCTCACACCTCGTTCACAGGTAAAGCCAGAAATTTTCTGAAAGGCGATTCATCTCACAATAGCATCTAATTAAGGGAGGGATTATAGTTGGTTAGAGGGCCATGGAATTATTACTAAAAGTTAAGATGCTCCTGGATTATTAAATTTATAATTTCATTACTATCTCTCTAGTCGCATATTTAGTGAAGTTGTATTTTGCTTTCAATGCTAAAAAATTGTAATCATGTAAAAATTTTAAAAATGCCGGTATCTTGCTTGCATAAATAGTTTAGGTATGAATAAATGGTAATGCGTAGAATTGAAGAATTGAAATATATTCATGCTCAATCTTCCTTTGCTTGAAAAATATACCATTCGAACTCATTTTTTCTTATCGTTAGGTCAACCTTAAAAATCATAGACATTTCCCCATACTCCTATTTATTATTGCTAGAAAAACTACATCGCATTTAATTGAATTATTTTTATTTCTTATTCTTAACAGTCCATGCATTACCAAAATGAAAATCAGTATTAGTATTTTTTTTACTTTTTTCCCAGACACATACCCATTTCATATTCATTCCATTAGATAAACCTTATTTACACTTCCCAATATTATTGATGATTGACCTCGTAATTTCTAGCCTTTTGTCATATGGAGGACGCGGTATCACATTAAGAATACGCTCTCATAACTTCAGCGTTATTCCAAAATGTATGACGCTGAATTTCGGATTCAATGTGCATAGTATGTATTTGACCTACGACGTTGGGATCCTGAGACTCTATCAACATGCTATTGTGGTCTTCATGATCACACACATCTGTCACTTTCTATAACTTTCTTGTTATTCTGAATTTACATTATTTAATTTTAGTCCAGCAGTAGCACCATGCAACACTGAGTGCACGATAAGTACCAATTTGTACCCAGTATCTATTTTCACATGAGATACCCAATATCGATGTACCACATGATTTTCAGAGATAAGATGTCAGTGGAGGTAGAAAGCACAAACAGAAGCAAGATTTAATAGAAATATAAGACTGGAAACGCGAAAGATCGTCTAAAAGCAAAATGACGATGCGGAAACGATAAATCAATATTCGGCAAAATCTCTTTGCGTGAAGATAGTTTTCACTTGGACAATGCGTAACTCATGCTCAGTTTTCCAACAACAACCGACAGTTCTAGCCATTCAGTTCACAACGGTTACACAGGGACTGGTGTATCCTTTCAGAAATACCGGAATTTCGACGGCTTAGTTTAGTTATATTAACGTCCCGTTTTGAAGCAACACGAGGGCTATTTTGGGACGGACCTTGTAATTTTGAACCGCGGTCAGATGACGACTCCTGAGTTGGCATTCCCCTCTCCAAACTTCCACGCCACACCAGCGGGAGGACGTGTGACCACTACGTATGATTTAGCGTGCAACAGGCCTCATACACGGCGGATCTTCAGTGGAATCGGGTTTCGATCCTGGAGCCCTCCGGCCCCAAAGCCGAGACCTTACCACTAGGCCACAGCGGCCCGGAATTTCGCCGGCATATACAACAGTTATTGAGATTCTTGTTGACGAACTTGGTATGCCGCGATCTCAGCAACTTTCTTTTGCATGTTCTCCATTCGCTGAAGGAACTGTAAAGGGTTATCGCTGAAACCTAACTATAGAGTTGGCAGATAGGGCCCTCTGGCTCATCTGCTGGGAAATTTGCTTTCTACCTCCAGTAACTATTAGCAAGTTGAATTTTGAATCACCCTGTTCAGCGGGTCTCATTCTTGTGTTATTTAGGACACAGATTTTCATATTAGTGGTATTAGTTCCCATTGCAATGATTTTACTTAATCTTCCTCTCCCTTTCTAATTTTTAATAATATCAGAGTAGCCTTTGCTGTATTTATAAGTTTCAATTTATTTTTAAAGATGAAAATAATCGTATTAATAGAATGTGCCCTTCTATGTTTTAGTTTAATAATTAGTTTCTCAAATATTTTGTTCCCCCCCCCCTCATACTTTCGATCATTTCTAACGGAGGAACCTCACAAGTTTAAAATCTTCTCATCTATATACTATGAATATTTTTATTTTTATTTTCCACTCATATTTTTTTTTCTTATTAATTTTGTAATTATCTTTTTAAGTCCCCCTTGAGGCCATTTGACTTTTATTCAATCTCAATAAAGTATATATTAATAATTTATTCATCAGATGCATAAGATGTTCGGAAAATCTTAAGTAATAAGCTTTGAGAAAGAAATTAACCTTTGCAATTTTCTGAAGCAATGGATAAATGGTGCTCCACTACCACGTGAACAAACTTCTGGAACCACAGGTGGTGAAAAACAAACTGAAATGATAGAGATATGCAGAGTTGGTAATTTCGTTTTCAAGTTGAAAAGGTTCTTGATGAAATATATTTAGCCCTAACACTTGCAAGTATTTCTTGATACAGAATTTAATTTTTTACTGTGGATTTATTTTTCTGGGGATACATAAAACTTAAAGTTTATAGCTCCAGACGAGCTAGAACTGATTTGTTGCGAATACCCTTTGAAAGAGAATTTGCCAAAATGTCAAGTGATATGCCTGACGCCATTTGTAATTCCATCGGTTGATTTTATTAGCAGCATCTGGATAATAATGACGAACATTTCAAATACTTCTAAATTCTCCTAGTTGTACAAATTAATTTGAATTTGAAACATTCATGCATATTATTAATTGGTTCTTTAAGAATTATTAAAAGTATGTGTGCAATACTCTGTATACACTACCCTTTTTGAATTAATATGAATAAATCCCAGAATGAAATAAAATTATGATTGCTAGACTGAGCTCATGGCAGTTAATTATTACTCTGAAATAAAAAAGTAAAGCTTTGAAAATCAGTCGTCTTTATTACTGATAAATGCGATCTCAACAAATGGTTTTACTTTGTTTCTTGAGGCATATGAAAATTCTCTAAGAAAGTAACAATCCCGTATTCAATTATAGATGTTAATTTGTGTACACGTTATGCGCTTCTTATGCAGCAAGTCAATTTAATTTTCGAATCCATTAGTCATCGTTTATTATACAAAACACTGACGTCAAAACACATTTTAGTGTGAGAAAACATGCAGTGTTAGTAATTAGCACTACATACTTTCTTGTATTCACGTGCGCACATGACATGCACAGAAATGTTTGTCATATGACTGTCACGACGCGTGGATTACCTCAAAAATATTACATAACCTTTATTTATTAAGTGATTTAAAATAAGAAAATATTTAATAAACTAACACATGCAACAATGAACAGTAAACACATTTGCAAGTAAACTTATTTATGTTTTCTGAACAATTTAAAAGTATCATTACACTTTACAATTTCTAATCACAGAGTTGAGAATTTTCTTAAAATGCATAATTTACTCTTTTTGAAGAAAGTCAAACAGGTGGTACTTAAACTCCAAAGAATTTAACTCCACATTTCGATTAGAGGTTAATACCATTCTGAAGTCACACATATTCAAAGTAATAACTACAGTTCCAAATTAGTACAAATACTACGAAAAGAAACAAATATGTTCACAGTAGAAAGGGTACTCAAATATGTCCAGAGACCAGCAATTTAACTCCCATAAATTTGACATTTTAAATTCATGACGTATCATCTTTCGATTCCCCTACCTTAGCTGACTCCAGCGAATTCAGCTGTTCCCAAGCTATACCTCAGCACATTTAAATACAGTTACACTTAACTCTCCCTATAAAGTCGTTTACCAGACTCAAAATTCCCCTTCTGCATAAACTTTACCTTGTGCCTGAATAAAGTCAGATCTGCTTTTGTGCGAGGAGTTTCATTTCGCCGTAACATCTAATTACAGGGCAGATTATTGATGGTTAGAAGGCCACGGAATCTTGTAATTGCACCTTGCATTCGTTTCGTACGCGGTGTCCTAATAACTCATCAAGAAAGCTGTGGGTAGTCTCGATCGAGTCTCGTTTTAATTATAAGGGGCTTCGCTTCCGTCGTTTCATTTCGAGAAACTCATGCAAAAATTGTCAAAACCACCTCTTGTAGTCGGGGAAATGTTAAGTTTGTAAATGGATGATATAGTTTTGGAAGTTGAAATAGCTTTTGCACTGCGATTCTTACTTCTGTATGGTTTTGATAGCTATCTTTAAAGGGAACTGACGAAGTGCTTTAGGAAGTAGGAAAATAACAAATGAGATTTCTTGAACTGTAAAAGATATTTCACAAGATATCACCAAAGAATTTGCGGTGGTTCCTTATTGAGTTTTATCTTAATAAAGGAGATTATTTCTCCAAATATTTCAGGGAAGTTTTATGTATTTTTCTGGATATAATTCAGTAACACAATAATAAAGAATGAAGTGAGTTTAATATTTCGTTAATTTTGAAATTTTTCAATCTATTTGATTCAAGCTTTTTTTACGGTAAGGCGACCAAGGACCTTCAAAATCATATTTTGAAGTTTGCAACTAATCAATTCGAGATTTTGCAGGCAATAACAGGAGCACTATGTAAGACAACACACAAAATGTCACTGCGATATATTTATTTATTTCCGATTATGGATATAAATTCAATTTTTAATAACAATTAATGCCCTTTACGATAAATGTTCCAGGCGCTCCCGTTTCTGTTCAAATTTCAAGAAATTTTATATAAGTACAAAAATATACATAAATATACATGGAAAAAAATTTTGTCATTCATATAGAAGTTATTTTGTTATTAAACTGTAATTATTTTCTTCCTTGTCAAATAACAGGTTTTTTTCTAAATCAATAGTTTCGAGTTATTATGTGTGTTCACTTTTAAATTCCTTTCTGAAACATAAAAATTAATCCCAGTTTTTCTTTGAAAAGGGTTAGAGTAACTAATAAAAAAATTAGAGCGATTTCAAGTGGAGTTGCTGGAACATTTATCATAAAGGGCATTAATTTTTATTAAAAATTACAATTATACCCATAACTCGGAAATAAATACATTACAGTGAAAGTTTGTGTGTTGCCTTATATAGTGAACCTCTAAATGCCTGAAAAATTTCTAATTGATTAGCTGAAAATTTTAAAATATGATTTTGAAAATCCCTGGTCGCCTTAAGTACTGATTATTGACATATAAAAACTAGAATTATGTGTTGTTATTCTTCTCCTCATAATTTAAAAACGGTTAAAGGATCCCTCATACGCACTAAATAAGCTATTCCAGCCATTTTCTTTGAACGAAATTACTTTTAAGGAATTTTAACATTTTGTCATTAGCAATAAATTTCTTTATACGAATATTTTTTTCATGTTTTTAATGCACCAAAAAATCGAATGAATAGAACAATCTTGAAATCATTAGTACTATAGCGAATGCGATTTTCGAAGAAAACAAGTGCAAATTTGGAAATGTAAGCTAAAAATGTTACAAAAACACAGGAAGGCGGCAGGAAAAAAAACGGCACTTTATTACGAATAGTTCAATAATAGAGTTAATTCATGCTGTAATGCGAGCCAATTGAATTTTATTGCATTAGACCCGTAATAAATTGCACTTTTTACAAAGTGAGACAGTGAGAATTTTTTTCCTCTAGATACCCTCGTATACATCCACAATATGAAATGTTTTGTCTGTGTTTAGCAGTGTCATACAATGAAGAGAAACGAGTATGTATTTGATCTCTTGTTGTTTTGAGATTGTTTCCAACATTTTAAATAGATATACAGTTTTGGATGTCAAGATCACTTATCAAATTTCATTTTTCTAGCATAATGCTGTTTTGAGTTCTAGTGTTCACAGGCAAGCGAATATGTAAGAGGACAGACAGTCAACCGATTCCCGAATTTGGTGTAAAATCTGATACAAATCAACACATCTAATGATAAACCATATGCTAGATTTCATCCTTTAGATCTATACCCCCTAGATAGTTCTGTTTAGGAGCAATCATGTTTAAATAATATCGGTAGGTCAGACTTCCTATTAACGGATTATGTGCAAAATTTGATATAAATGATATGTATTGTGGAAAAATCACATTGTCGCTTGACAAGCAACACCACTGATCTCACTTTTTCCAAATTCTAAGAGGAAAAAAATCTAAACTTTTCGCAACATATAACGATGTTTCTGAATTAATTTAACATCTGATATAAGCATGAAACTACTAATTCCTACCAGAAAAAAATTCAGAAATATTCTTTATTGGTTGAGGAAAAAATGAGTTTTCTCTTCCTTAATGAAATTTCAGAAAATTGAGATAAGTGTTGTTTCTTTTTAAACGCCGACATACTACATTTCATCACTCTACCCCAGAGGTCCTCAACCAGTGGTACGCGTAAACCCTGGGGGTACGCGAAGGACCATGTGGGGATACGCGAATTCAAAGTTGGTAATGGCGGACACAAGAAAATATAAAGGATTAAAATGTTGCAGACTTTTGATTTCCCAAGTTCGTATAAAAAGTAAAAGTGAAAGTTGTGCAAAATCCTAAACCTATCCTCAATATAAGTAAAAAAATAAGGCAAAAGGAGGTGTAATTTTTAGCTATCCTTATAAGTTAATGCGAATTTATTACAATACTGATTTCATCCGTTTTGACATTGAACTAATACTATTGTAAAAATGGAATAAAATGCAAAATAAAAAATAAGTCTGCAAATGTTATAAATTCCAGTCATTTGACACTTAAGCTTACATAGGCCCTTAACATTTTTGATAAAATCTTCTGTGTATTGACTTATGGTTGGAGAGGGGATATGTCAGTAGGGAGTACACAAAAATAAAAAAATAATCAAGGAGTACACGAGGAAAAATGGTTGGGAACCCTTTCTCTATCCAATTGCTTTTCTGAGTTACGCCTAGCCCATTGTGTTTTAAGTCGGTTATTACGTTTATAAGTTGGTCTGTTCAACAGATTTTTTGATCTTACTCGATGTATTTTTGAGTTATGATGTTCACACGCAAACGGAAGTACATAAATAAGACTTCCTTTCAATGGACTGCATCCAAAATTTCATAGAAATCTACAATTTTGGTCTGTTAAAATTTCATGTGTCTAGCTTTTTGAGTTTCAAAGTTATCGTGTTCACAGGCACGCATATTTCTAGAAATGGTTTTTATGGACTCAGAATGATCTAAAATAAAGGGATTCGTCAAACTCTTGGGATCGTATTTTTTTGTGAAAACAATACTTTTTTTATACTTCATAATACGAGAAAGTAAAAAGTAGAAGTTGACAGGACACGGAATAAGACAACGAGCAGTCAGAATGCTCGTAAAAGGTGGTGTACACTAAGTGACTGTCTTCAGATACTTCTAAGGAATGGTTTCATTGGTTGCTAAACTAACGAAATAACTAACTCTTTGTCCTATCCTTTCTTTTGTTGGTAAAAGCATGGTTTTACTGTCATGATTATTATCTCATTTGCTAAAAAAAATTTATCAATGACGTGCAGATCAATATAAACAACGAGAAAGGTTTTTTTACACATTTTCATGTTCTAGAAATTAGTGAGAACTCTTTTACCACCAGGTACAAGAAATAAAACATGAAGACATGGATGATTGCGGAACATTCATTTTTATGTTAGTGTGAAATAACACTTTTAGGCTGCAAAATGCAAACATTTATTCCATGTAATAATGCATTTCTGGTATGCAAATTATTTGTTACTTATTCATATTCAGTCAGATCTTTTATTAACGTAATTCCGCAATTTTCAACAGGAATAATGCAGAAAAAGTTCATATTATACTAATTTTCAGAAATATACATATACTTCGACTAAGAAAAAAGGTTTTTAGGGAATTGTTTTTTAACCATATGAAATAACTATTTTGGAAACTATGAACTATAACTAAACTATAAAATCACAATTTGCGTCTAGAAGACAAATATCACAAAAAAATGAGACCATTGTACAATCAATTAACATATTTAAATAATATGTGATGCTCACAATTAGACTTTACAGAATATTGGCGAAGACCATTAAGAATTTGTAATTTTACAAACGTTAATTTTAAGGAAGCCTTAGTGGAAAACATTTTGCAAATTAATAGAATCACTGCAATTGAATAACTTGATGAACATTCACCGCAAGCAATATTGCCTTGCTCGTAAAGAAGGTTATTGAAGAATTTCGATGCTAGGACATTTCCTTTTTATTATCGGATATATTTATAATCTCTCCAATGACAACAGAAGTTTCTAAATTTTTCTGACAAAATGCAATAACAAATTGTTGATTCAATGTATTCATTGGAAAACGGAAGAAATGTGCCAAAAATAAAAAAAATAATACTTGCAAGTTAGAAATGAAATATTTCACATGTATATATATATATATATATGTAAAACATATATAAAAATAATATTTATTAAAATCAGCCAATAGATTTATTATGAGTGAAATACCAATGTAACTTTTTAAAACTCGCATCAATGTGAAAATAAATTAAAGTGCTTTTCTTTTTATTAAAACCCTTTGATGGGGCATGGTTTTCTTTCGAAACTAGGCAGTAGTCTTTTGATGATTTACTACTCAAAGATTTTGACAGAGTTTTAATGAGGAAAATTATCGTTTGTACCAATAAAAGTGTTTGGTCATAAAAAGATAAGATTTGTGATCCTTTTCGAAGCCCATAGGTTTCCTCCTTTGCTCTGCCATCATCAGTATTAAATCGAGCCATCACATATGTGTTCGTACAATAGGACAAGGGATTAAAAGTCTTTACAAGGAAATTACAGGACTCACAGATTTGTTCGAAGGTGGAAGTGAATTCCTAATCGATGGGTAATAATCTGGCATAACAGCTGTTATTAGAAGAAAAAACTCCTGTAACAACTGTAGCGACCGTAAGGAAATATTTTATAATTAATAATAACAATAAACTAAATTAGAATATTGCGCTGCCTTAACAAATAGTTAATTAACTCCTAAAGTTTGCGACAGAAAGCAAAATTAATACACTGAAGAGCCAGAAAAACTGGTACACCTGTCTAATATCGTGTAGGGTCCCCACGAGCACGCACAAACGCTGCAACACGACGTGGCATGGTCTCGACTAATGTCTGAAGGCATCCTGGAGGTTTTTCACACCATGCATCCAGCAGGGCAGTTACCAAATCCATAGGAGTGCGAGGTGGTGGAGATCTCTTCTCAATAGCATGTAGCAAGGCATCCCAGATATCTTCAATAATGTTCATCTCTGGGTATTTAGGTGGCCAATGGAAGTGTCTAAAGTCAGAAGAGTGTTCCTGAAGTCACTTGGTAGTAGCTCTCTACACGTGGGGTGTCGCATTGTCCTGCTGGAATTGTCCCAATCCGTCGAAATGCACAATGAACATGAATGAGTGTAGGTGATCGGACAGGATGATTAAGTACCTGTCAGAGTCGTCTCTAGACGTATCAGGGGTCCCATATCACGCCAACTGCACACGTCCCATACCATCACAGAGGCTCCACCAGATTGAACAGTCCCATGTTGACAAACAGGGTCTATGGATTAATGATGTTATCTCCATACTTGTACACGTGCATCCGTCCGATACAATTGGAAACGAGACTCGTCAGACCAGGTAACGTGTTTCCAGTCGTCAACAGGCCAATGGTAGTGTTGTCGTACCCAGGAGAGGAGTAAAGCTTTGTGCAGTGTAGTCAACAACGGTACACGGGTGGGCCTTCGGCTCTGAGAGCCCATATTAATGACGGTCCGTCGAACAGTTCACACGCTGACACTTGTAGATGCCCCATCATTGAAATCCGCGGCAATTTGAGGAAGTATTGTACGTCTGTCTCGTTTAAGATTCGCGTCTGACATCAATGGTATAGTTTTTTCAAGGTCTTTTTTTCCGGCAGCACCGATGGCGGAAATTTGATGTTTTACCGGATACCCGATATTCACGGTACACTCGTGAAATGGTCGTACGCGAAAATTCAAATTTCATCGCTACTTCGGAGATGCTATGTCCCATCTCTCGTGCGCCGACTATAACGCCGCGTTCAAAGTCACTTAAATATTGATAGCATGCCATTGCAGCAGCAGAAACCGATCTCATATATTTGTCAGATATCTGTTGTCTTATATAGGCGTTGCCGACCGCATCGGGTTACACTGATGGGTTGTATCTCTCCGTTATTTGCATTCGCACGCCTGTTCCAGTTTTCCCGGCTCTTCAGTGTAATAAAGTAAGTAATTCAGTCTTAGTCACAATGCATATTAGTTGTGAATTGGAAAATGTATTGAAGTATACAATAGACGCTAATAATTCTCAAAGACACCCAAATATCAATTCAATTATAAGGGTTTAATAATACAAAAATCGTTAAAAGATCGATTATTATTTTATTGGCTAATTTTCTTGTCCTTTTCCTTCTACTCATTGTGTCAAAATTCTCAGACTATAACTTAAATGTTTGAGAAATTATTTAAATTTTTATTTACAATGGCAAATGAAATATATTGAGAAACGAAAGCTTAAAATGTCTTCACTCCACGGAAAGGTTTTTTAAAACTTTTATGCTTTAAAAATGTTAAGCGCTTTTTTTTAGAATAAAGTTTTAAACATTTAGCACAAGTTTCTAATTATATTTATGGTAAAATTAAGCATACATTAAGTTTTCAGTTTTTTTAACAATATAACAAAGAAGATTCATTACAGGAAGACTATTTATAGCAATTTCAACCAGCGAAGGATATGTTGTACGAAGGGTGAAAGTTTTAGCCGGGTTAGTATGTGAACAATCCAGCTTAAAGGGAGTGAAATTTTCTTTTCCCCATAACTCCCTTACTGCTGAAGACAGAAAGATAATTCAAATTAAGTCAAATATAGATTAAGAAAATGTTTTCAAAAGTTGACACCCTTTAGAAATTAAGGGTTGGAAAAAGCGTTTCATGCCCCAATTTTGACTCCTTGTTAACCTAAGCTTATGACAAAGCGTTGGAAAGATCCCATCAGTTGCATCCTCTTTCATCCACACAGCTCCTGGTATTATGTAATTGAGAGTTCAAAATGGAGAGGAAGGTAAAAAAGTTTTCTTAATACTTCCAGATAAAAAATAATCAACTTTCGCCTCCCTTCTACCGACCGGAATGTTAACCCGGGAGGACTCGCGGTATATAATGTAACACGAGAACTCGCGTGGGGTGTCAACACACCCCAAACAATTTAATGACATAGAAATGAAATATGATTTTACAATTATGTCTGGTCATGCAATTTGTGATAATTACAGTATATATTATGTAAAAAAAAGCTAAAAATAACCATAAATGTTAATAAAATTAATTAAAAGCACTAATTATTTTCAGAAGACATGGAATCATTGATTTCTATGGAAAAAAAATTATTTATAAAATAATCCAAATTTTGCAGTATTTTTCATATCAACACAAAGTTATATAACAGAGTTTGCAAATAATTAGGGCTAGACCGGCTAGAACGACTTGAACACGCCATGCTTTGCATTGAAAAATAAGAAAACGAGATCGCGCTTGGGGTGTCGCCACACTCTGAATCGTCCTCTAAACCCAAAAAATGTTCAAAATTCGCCGTTTTCAAGCGAGACGTGTAGAACATGACCTTTCAGACAGCTACTAGTAGACCCAACCACCTCAGATTATGGGGGGAAACTGCAGATGAATTTTTTCGACAGTGGGTCGTCAAAACACACAAATTTAATATTAGATGCATTTTCAAATCTATGCAAATTTGGGCGATCAATTGTCAACAAAGAAAGGAACTACTTTTCTCCCGTAAAATTCACTCAGGCGCCCGAAACCTCCCTAGTCCGGCCTTTGTCGAATAGGGTGGTTTGAGGCGGTATAGGGCTCATAGGGTTAAAATTGCATATAATTGTAGAAGTGACACTTCTCATTTTTATAAAGTTGTATGAAATATACCTTCTCTTTTGTAAATTAATTCAAATCAGAGTATTTCAATCAAAACAATTCATATCAAAAATTTGAAAAATCATGTTCTGTTTCTTATGTCGGCATATAAGCAAGTAGGTTCACACATTTAAACAGACATTCACCAAAATCATGAAAATTTCATTATATTATGTAATTCTTTTTACAAAATAATTTTTCAAATCATATTTTACATACTTGAATACCAGCTTCACGAAGTTTAAATATATATCTACGATTGTAAATCTTCAGCCTTCATGAAGTCTAAAATTTAGCTCAACGATTGTGAAAGAAAAACAAAATTCATTTAATAGAGTATTAATTTTGTTGCAAACTTTGCATCAAACTTTTTCCACGACTTGATGGTATTGTTTTTTTTAATAACAACAATTTCGCCTTGATTTTCTCCTATAGTTGAATTAATTTTCCGTCTTACAAACATAACCAATATAATCTCATTCAGAGAAAATCAGAATCGTATCAAAATGAGAAAACACTCAGAGATTATAAGATAATTATAATTTATCTTGCAATTTTAAAACAATGTAAATTAAGAACCTCTGGTCAGAATGACCTGAATGCACTTAGAGCAATGGGATTTTATTTGATGAATGAAAAATATTATTTTAAAAATTTACCGATAGTTAATGCTGTGAAGGAGGAAAAAGCTTAGAAGGAGAAAAAAATCGCTTTAAAGTGAAATATCTCTTGCGAACTTTATTAAACGACTGTTATCAGCCGAAGGGCAACAATAGTCTGCTGGGGAAAATTACAATTTTATCGTAGAAGCAACAGCACATGGGAACAGCGACAATATTCCTGGTAACATCACGGAAAGAAAGTCCTCAAGCAAACACCTACGACTCTCCCAAGAAATGAAAACTTCCTTTGCCAAACAAGCTCCCATTGTTTCAAGCATTTTCAGGTCAAATTTTAGGTCATTCTGACCCGTGATTCTTAATTTACAACGCTTTAATATGTCGATTTTAATTATATTCATCCTGTTGAGGGAAACGGCTCTATATTAATACAGAGGTCTCTAAAATAACCAGAAAAGGGGTTACATCTGTCCTGCCTATGCATCCAGAAACCTTGAATGACAGCCGCTGCAATAGCCCAGATTCTCCTAATGGTTATCACCGGCCACGGCCCGACCGCTCTCGAAGGAGGTTCGTACTATCACTGGAGGGAAATAACTCTATCCCCACCCTTATTGTACCCCAGGAGAAGAGAGAACCTGCATAATTATGCGGTGGCTTCTCATCCACGGACTCGTGTCCTATTAGCAAAAGATGCTCTATGATATTCATACGATATTTATACGATATTGTGCGGCATTCAAAATATCTTAGGAACGCCGTGGAAAAATAATAAAATATCTTGTGCTAATAGGATATTGATCCAGGGAATAGATATGCAAAGTGAGTGAGCTCCATTCTATGAGACTAATAACATATGCAAGTATTCAAAGCAGCAAGAGCCCTGACGAAATATTTAAGTTGATTTTTTTTTGCAATAAATTTTATGGAATGTTCAATTTATTTGTTTTAGAGACTTATAAGATTTTAAATTAACAAAAACAATAAGTATTTGTTTTGGCAGATAAAGAAAGATATAATTTTCCGTTCATTGTAAAAACAATTGCTAAATTTTAGTTTCAAATAAATTAATGCCTTAATTGCAATTCTATAATCCAAACGAAATATTTAACATCAGAAGTTAAAATCTAAATTGTATTTCATCCATAACCATAGCTAACACATTTCTTGTCAGCAGGAATTTTTTCTACACCAATTTTTGCCTTTTAATAATTTTTTTATTTTCAAAATAAATTCCATTAGAATACTGAACTACAACAGGGAAATTTTTCCTTTAAAGTGTATATTTTGTAGCAAATTGGAAAAGAAGTCCAGAAGTATCAAGTGTAGGTTTCAATGATTAAAATTATATTAAAATTTTAAATCTACTTTCAAATAGTGAGTTTTTATTTGACCCAGAATTTAAATATAGAAGGAGCATTACAGAAGAAAAGAACATATGTTATCAAAAAGTCAATTTCGCAGCTTGAACTCTTTTCAAAGTCATCCTGATTACTTTGCATTCTTTAGTCAATTCTTAAGCCTTGTATCTTTTCATCAATCGCTCCTTCTCCAACTTTCACCGTTGAAAAAAGTTTCTCTTTTCACACTTAATGGAAACAATCTTCTTCTTACAAATGAAAAATCATAACAAGGCTATTATTTAAAATACTTCTGTTGTCATAGATTGTAATGGATTCTAGAAGTATCAAATATTAGTTTCCTTGTGTGAAATTAAATTTCCTCTTCTTAAGAATTCTTTTCAAATAGTGAATATTTAACTTCCACAAAATCTTAAATATTAGTTATACGATCGTAGAAAAAATATACTCCCGAAAAACTAATTTAGCAACAAGATCGTCTCCGCAAAGTTCATTCCCAACCCGATTGTTTTGTATTCTTTAATAGCATCAATTTCTCCTTTACCAACTTCCATCCTTTAATAACATTTCCCCTTTCACACCTAATCAAAACAATTTCCTTCTGACGAAAGCAAAATCATATCAAGATGAACAAAGCTCCAAGAAAATATCCTCAGGAATGAGCAGATTAGTATTCAAGTCTCTAAAGTAATCTCCACTCTCTGAAACTGATCTTGCAACTATACCAAACAATGAGGGCCCTAACAAAGCCCTTGAGTTGCTTCTCCTCAAACACATAACCAATTTTCACCCCTTATTGGATTATAATGAATTCTCCCCTGCCCTCTCTTCAGGCTTTGTTAGGGGTTCTCACGTCTGGAAATCAAGAAGTGTTGCCATCGCACGGTTAGTTATTCTTCTGCTGCTAATTTTGCCCGAAGTTACCCAAAACCTTTCTTAGAGATATGTTGATTATGTAACACCTGTTTTCAATCTGGAGTTCTCGTGGGTTTTAGTAATCTTTTGTGTGAAACTAATATTAGCGAACTAAGGGAGAAAGTAACTTATTTTTATGACGATAATGAATTCGATACTGTAAAAGGATTTTTTTAAGTTTAAATTTTATTCTGTAAATAGAGAAGCTTTTGATTATAAAGTATTTTTAGTATCAAGTAAGTACTTTGTAAAATGATGCTTGAGGTTATTTCGATATTGATTTGACATTAGAATACGTTATTTATAGAATCTTCATTCGGTAATGCAAACGATAATTGAATTTGGCAAAATGTTATCTTGTTTGATATATATTAAAATTGTACTTTGACAAAGAAATAAAAGTATCTTGTTGTAACTGTACTGTATTAATGTAAAATGAAACTTGTGATTATTTCGACTATGATTAAATTCGAGAATATGCTATATATAAATACTTCATTACTTACAGCAAACAAAGATTGAAATAGGCAAAATATTACCGTGTTTGACAGATCCAATCATTGAAATTTGTCAAATGAACAACGGTATTTTTCGCTCCCTAATATTTATAGATATTTGATGAAAAGAGAATCTTCAAAATAAATGGCACCTTATAGAGTTGTTGGTGTTAGTTAATTTTCATTTAAACTGTTTTGCTAGTATAGTGGCTTCAAACAAACAGAAAGCAGTTTACCAGCAAAATGTTCAATTGCTTTGTCACAAAACTGTATTGTCATTTTTTTTGTTCGCTATAGAAATCCAAGCTAATGAATAGATATTGTTAAAATTTTGCTCACAAATACTATGAAACATAAGGAAGGTTTTAATGAAAGTTTAGGGACAGCTAATTAAATAGATAATTGTTTATTAAGTAAATTTATCTTTTCACTGAGCATGCGCATTTCAATCTCTTTCGCTGACGCACGTAGAAAATAAACAATCTATATAAATAAAACTGAAACTCCAATTCTTTTGTACACTACAGAAATCCACACTACTGAATAGATTTGTTTCAAATGACAAATTAACTGCTTTTTTAATTGTCACCAAACTTTCAACAATACTTTTTTATGCTTTTCAGTATCTGTAGGCAAAATTAGAAGAACTTATAACAAATTCTAATAACTTATGGAGAAAATTAGCTTTCGGTGGTTTTAAAAAATCGTTTGATTCAATTGATATTCTATTTTAATTTAAAGACGTTTCAGCCGATAAGATGATTTTGTATATTATAGTATTTTATACCAAAGCATTTTTTACATTAAAAGTTTAAATATGGAAGTATTTTTACCCCGAGAAATGCTAATTATTTATATGATAATTTTTTATCGGATTTCTTCATAGAGAAATGAAAACATGAAAAAAAAATGTACACGTTTAGTGCCTATGTTTCATTTATCTATTTTTCTACTATATTTATTTTTTAAAATTATTGTTTGGTATTTGCAGTATCTCACTGTATATTATTCACAATATATTAATTAAAATATCACTTGGGTAGTGCGGGAGAACGAAAAATAATCGTGGGTGGTTTCATATACGGCGTATGTCTATAACTTTATGAAATCCATGCTGAAAAAGTGAGAGCTTCTGATATCATCCTGAATTTTATGAAAAAAGAACAGTCTTATATTATTTAAATTTTGCAAGATTGCCGGATTGTACACTATTTTAACCACATTTTATAATCATATTTTCAGAAGTTCAAACTTCTTATTAAAAAATTATGCTTCAGTTTATTATATTATACCATTTAAATATCCTGTTGTTGTAGTGAAAAATTATTATATAAATACATCATCATATGTTTCGATCATAGCAACATAGGTATTGGAAAGTGATGCCTTACAAGGAAAAGTCAGACATAGAAGAAAACTAACACTAACATCTTTTGAAACGCAACTAAATCGTATTGTATACCATACTAATATTAATCATCTGAATTTCATTGATTTGCTGCACCTATTTTCAGAAATTTTAATCAATAGGGACATTCATTATTGACCAAACTTATTAATCTGAAATATCGTCAACGTACAATTTCAGAAATTTATACAAAACTGACATTTAACCCTTTACTTCCCGATGGTACTTAAAAGTACTATTTTAAGCACGCTTATATCTTCGTAATTTGACATTTTCTCCTGACAGTATTCACAAGGAATGCAGTTTTCGCGAGTCTTTCTATTCATATATAAACACACACTTTTGGTTGTTTTTATAATTTTCCCATGTTTTCTGCCAATGTTAAAACATTGTATGTAACCTTTTTTTTGTTCAATAAAGTTTCTACGTACACTCATCCAAACTGCAAACCGGAGATTTTTATCCCTGGGGTCAGGGGTGTGTCGTAGTGTAAAGTAAAGTTCCTACAACTACCATAGATGGCAGATGAAGACCAAAATTAAATTTTTAATTATTAATCAAATTAATTAAATTATTTAATTTAATTAAAAAGGTTTTTTCATCTTTCCTGTGGTTATTCTGCATTAAAACGTATCTAATGATGCCAAACTAAAATTGAAAAGTTTTGGTAAGTTAATTCGGTAAATAAAGAGTTAAATAACTTGCAACGAACTATTTGGTCTTGAAGAGAGAAAAAATTTAAAATAATTCCTCACGTCTGCTATAAACATGCGAAAAATGCATAGTAAGTTGTTGATAGGGCTAATAATAAATGACCGGCACGGAATTAGTTTCTGTTTATCGAGTTTCTGCGAACCGGATACCTTTCCCTGCGTCAGCGAACATCCTCTCCACTAACAAGGACATAGAAGAGGAAGCACCGGAAATGCCGACAAAACACTCTCATCTGACTTGTCCGTGAAAAAGACTGATGAACAAATGATAAGTTCCTTTTTTAACGACTATTTCTTTCTCTTTTATTTTTCCGCAGAATAATCAACACTCTCAAAGAAGTGTTTATATATTTAACCTTTCCAAAACGCAGTTAATCGAGTACCGAGATTGTTCTTGCAGGTTTAGCACAATTATAACAATACGGAGATATTTGTACTATATGAGAAAAGAACAGGTGAGTAAATTTAGAGGAAGGCTGTGGCATTTTCGTTTTGCTTCAATTGATTTATATTTACTGTACATATTACGCAACATACTTGGGTACCGTCCTCCTGGAATTTCTGTAAAGAAAGGGAGGATTTCATTCTGTTTTCGTGAACGAAAATTTACTTCAGTTTTTTAAGTAATGTAATTCTCACTCTAGCCGGGTTCAGAGAGTTAAAGGAGCACTTGATTAACACTTTCTAAGGCCGTGGTAAGTATACTTACAACCAAATTCATAAATTTTTAAAGCAATTGTTAGGGATTGTTTTCGATGAAACACAAGCCTAGATGTTCTAGTTTCTTATCTAAAACCTAAACGAAGTGTCTTGACTTGATAATCTCAAAGTTATTTTATTATACCTCTACTGGAAAAAAAATTGCCATTTAAAGGATTAATTGAGGAGAAATGTATAATTAATAATCATTTATATAGAAGCCCAGTTCTCTTTGTAATACAAATAACATATTAAATTTACTTTATTATTTTTAATTTGGAAATTAACTGTGCAATAGTTTAAAAATATCTACAAACCTTTGGTGTTTTAAATTAGGATTTCCCTCTTTATAATTGCTTTTAAGCAAAAACTCTGAGTAGATTTCTGCGCTTGTGCTTATGAATTCAGCACATCTATTTTTCATGCAATCGTTTATTAGAATCAATACTTTATAGGAGGCAGACAAAACATATGCCTCTTAAATATCAAATCCAATATAATATCAAATCCACTATCATATTAAATCCACTTGATTTAACATCAAAAGACGACTAAACATGATATCTTAATCATATCTCATTTCCTCCAAATAACATCTGAAATGTGCTTTAGAAAACCCAACAAAATCCTATCCCCCAGCTGGTTTGTAATCTCTTCTCTCCAAACTTCCCGAAATAGTCCACCCTATTAATTACATAACCATCTTCTAAACCCTCTGCAACTAAAGCTTTTCACATTGCTCCAACTATATTACACGCACCTCATTGTGTTGTGTCTGCCCTCAGGGTGTCATCTCACTCGGTTGATGCTGCATCCTATGAATACTGGAGGCTTTTACCTACTAAATAGTAGATTTAGGCATTCATCAGCATCAAGTATCCGGCATTAATGTGAGACTGAATGCCGGCACTGGACTGGAGACTCATGTAGTGAGACTGATGATTCTAATTAGATGTAATAATCGCAAACAGACTGAGTATTTGGAGAGGAATGAAATGTGTTGTAATAAATAAGTTAGAGGGATATAATTGAGGGTGCATTGATTTTTGATAGATGTGCCTATTACATTTGATAATCTTTATTTTAGATGCGTAATTTAATGAGGTTGCATCAATAAGGCATGGATTTCATGAAGGAACGTAAAATAGATTTGTTACTTACAGCTCAGCTTAGGAAATGATAATAGTACTAATACAAACGTTTAAGCGAATAATTATCATTACTAAAGATTTAATTACGCTAATAAGCAACTTCTCATAAAAGCTTTACAAAAATCAATTAATTTATCGGAAATTCAGACAAAAAATGCGATTATAATATGAAAGTTAATACACTTTTAAAACAAAAATTCAGCTTCAAATTACTTCACTCCCATTTCTCAAATCTTCATAAATATTTCAAAACATGCAAATGGATTACCCAGGCTTTGAAAGAAGCTTCTTTTCTATCATAAAGAAAAGTTTCGCACAATTTCCTCTTTTTGCTCTTAGATATTTTATTTCGAAGTGGCACAGTTGATTTGATTGAAATTATAAAACTGCAAAAAATTAAAAAACTGATTAATTACAGTTTTGATCATGGTAAATCTGTCGAATGCAATATTATCTTAACTCTTTTAGATACAGAGTGTTTCACTAGCAAGTACACAAAATCCTGGAGGGATCCTATGCCCCAAAACGAAAAGGGATCATGCAGTGTCAATAAAAGTCATCCTTAAGTGATAGACGACATTGAAGAATACCTCATGATGTTCGAATATGATATTGGTCTAACATTCGCGGGAGCTAATGAAGGATCCACATTTGATGTCTGAAAAGCTGGACAGGCAAAGTTATGGAATATTCTTGAGGAAGTCTTGAGTAAACTAAATAAAGTAAATAAAAAGTTAAATATTTAGTATTAATTAATAATTACAAATTAAATTTATTATTGCTTTTTACCCATTGCTTGAAAATAATAGATTTTCAGTTTCATAATATGAAACAAATTATTTATTAGTGCTGTCTTATTACCATAGATTTTATTTGAAAAGCAATTTCATTCATTAGCGGAAATCTAAAAGTATAAGTAAAGGAACATTATTGTTATACTTTACAGCATTTATATATATATAACACTTTAACGGAAGAACATCAAAATACAGAAACTCCGTCATTTTAATTTTAAAAAAGAGCACTTCCAAATAAGGTGATTTATGAACACAATACACGGGATTCAATTTGACTACTCTAAGTATAGAAAAATTAACCAGTATAGCTATTAACTGCTTATAATTCCGGAATATTACATTCTTTGTGATGTAGTTTCATATATATAAAGTTTTGCATTTCATTAGAATAGATTTAAAACTGAGTGCTCTTTTCCAGTCTTTTCATTTAAAGTAGAAATTAGTAATCACTTTTTCAAGCATTTCAGCCAAGGTTATCTTGAAATATCTCATCATGACGTAAGTCTTTCCGGAGATCTTAAGATTAATGAACAGTAAGAGCCTTGATATCTACAGAAGAAATCATCTATCCGAAGTTTAATCACGCAACCATTAAAAGTTAAACGTGAACTTCGTATAGAATATCCATCTTGATCAATATCATAAAATATTGAGATTAATGACCGTTAAAATATCTCATAAGACTGGATGAAATCTTTATAAATTCGATGACGAAAGTATGAAGTTCGCATATTGTACAGAATATGTAATGCCATGTATAGATATATATGTATTTATTTACAATCTTAACCGTCCGTTAGAAGCGTGATATTTTGTTAAATATTTTCTCATCCTTTTTTTCCAAGAAATAATTTGAGAAATCTGCTAATGAAATTAAATTATTTCCTGTTAATTAAAGAAAAAATACCTAAGCAAGGCAAAAAAGAGCTAAAATAATTTTTGCTCACTATTTTTAATATTTTTATAGAGATTACAAATATGCTCTCAATAATAACATTTTACACATGCAATTATCTTGGTGCATTGCACTTTGTGCATACCCAAATCGTTATCTTGGGGCTTTGCATCGGCCACTTTATTTGCCAGATATTAATCCGTGTGATTTTTGTAATTGGGACCATAAGTAATATAGGGATTATAAGATGAAACCAAATATCCTTAATAGCCTTAAAAATTCCTTATCGGGCTTGTTTTCAAGCATGAACCAATGGGAGTGGCTTCCACTAAACTTTCTCGTACACTCATTTCTCAAAAACTCTCATACAGCTTGTCAGTTCCCCTCACTCGGATAAAGATTTCGAATCTTCTCTATTCCCAGAATTCAACAATTTTCTCCAGTACACGTAAAAACAACAAAACAAACGGAAATAAAATAATCCACGCAGGATCAGAATTCGCCAAAAGGGAGAAAAAGGGGTCAAAAGGGAAGCACAAAGCGCCAAGAAGCAGCTATTAAGCATAAGGCATTTCGTCATGAAGCCACTGAATATCATGCACAGAGATTGCTTCCAATACGCATGCGGATTCGTTTCAAAAGTAAAAAAATTGAATTTGCAATTTGAACTCCCCTTTTTTAAACGATTGAGATGAAAACTGTGCACAAATCTATAATTAATGTTAGCATACGTGATACCAAGTTTTATTTATCAAAGCCAAAAGGCTTATGCCATAAATTTTTTACAAGTATGCGATTATACAGACCGACAGACAGTCAACCCTTTGACGGACTTGGCCCAAACTTTGATACGGACCTACATTCCTGATGATAAAACTGTGTACCAAGTTTTATTTATCTAGCTATGCAAGTGTGTGAGTTATCGCGTTCACATTAACACGGACATATAGACAGACAGACTTCCCGTGGAAGGATTTTGTCCAAAATTTGAAAGAAAGCTACAAATGATGTGTAAAGACTACATACCGAATTTCATCCCTGTAGATTTAATAGTTTTTGAGTTATCGTGTTCACATAAACACAGACAGACATAATTTCAAAATTGAGCTTTCCGAACTCAGGGACGTCTAAAACGTGGAGATTCATCAAAATCTCGAGTTCGAATTTTTTGACGATTACAATACTTTTTCTTTGTATTCTTCGTATACGAGTAAGTAAAAAAGGAAACAAATCTGTATTGACTTTGTATAGGTTTTGTAAATTGTGTTATGTCTAAAGTTTCTCCCTTTGAAATCATTATCCATTAAATTGCTTTTTCATATTCTTTTCATTAAAATAAGATTTAATACTATCTAGAAAGAGTCAAAAGTTATTTCATTTCAAAGTTGTAGGTTAATTAAAATTCAGACTGTATGCCTTTATCCTAATACAGCGAAATTAAACTCCAGTGAAAAAAGATACAGACGAGGAAGTAATATCTACCTATAGGAAAATGGCTGTTTGTGACAGCTTGCAACATCTTTGGCGAATCTTGAAAGTTGCAATTTTATCTTAAAAACTGTGAAAGATAAGGAAGAGATACCTAGATGCTAAAGTGTAAAACGCCACCAATTCAGCCTAGAAAATGATCCTCTAGATAATATGGAGACTTACGTAACAAGAATGCATATCTCACAATATCCGATCACCGTGAAAATTACGTCACAAAATAACAGAAGTGCGATAGTTTTTAAGACGAATCGGAAGTTCAATAAAACTAATTTTTAATCATAAATTTTTACGATAGCAGGATATTATAGACAAGTAAAACATAAAATATCTTTTTTTAATTTTTTCATTTCACTAAAAATACAATAATATATCCGCAAGCAACACTTTTGGTTAGGAGCAATTTCAAGGTGCTTCAATTAATAAAGACTTTCAATTAAGTTAATGTGTATGTACGGCTATTCTATATTAAATAAGAAACACTTTACACTTTTGCAATCAAAAACTTTTCACTAAATGTCATAATAAGCTATTTGCATTTCAGAAATAGGCGCGAAAGTTCAGGCTCAAATCAGTAAAATGAACATAAAACTGTCTTCTTGCTTTTTATATCTAATTCCGAATGTGTTTTTATTTCTATATTGTCTTTTCAGTTTTATATTACAAATTTAAATATTTCAGTTGATTAAATTGCAATTTCATTTTTGTTTTCACATTATTCAGCTAAGTCTTTAGCCATTTTGCATTTGTTTTGTGTTTTATGTTTACATTGTTTCTATTCCGTTCCAAATACAAATTGTTTAAAATAATTGTACTTATGAACCCTTACTCAATTACAACCAAATTTTGATAATTAAGCTTTTAAAATTTGATATTTTTCAATAGTGTATATAGGAAATACGCGCGATCTTTCATTTTGGTATACCCGCTAGAAGCTTAATTAAAAATCACTAATTGTTGTTGAAGATTTTAATGCAAGAAAACCGCCGAAATTGGTTATGATGGGGGCTAAATGCTAGGTTTTTAAATTCTTGTCTCCGTGCATATTCGATCGCTTTGCTAGAATATCTGTGGAATTATGATTACACATTAAGAACTTGCGCTACGCTGTTATGAAAAGGTAAATATACGTGTTAACAGTATATAGAAAACTGTTTAAGCTATTAAGCTGTTACAACTGATAGCGGAAGGATCAAATCTTCAGATTACCTTTTAAAGCGAGTATTCTACAGAAGAAATAAAAGAGATTATTAAGCATTCTCAAGTTATTCGAAGTGAGGGTCTAAGATCTATTTTGAATACTTGTATGTACAGTAGAACAAAACTACCATGTATTCCGTTTATATTTCATTATCGATGTCGGAGATAAAAATTATTCAGATGTCCATGTACGAGAAGAAATATCTATACTGCCGATTTCATTATAAATTTTCTATCGTTGCCAACAGAAAAATTATGCAGTTCTCACAAAATATAAATACCGAACAGTTATTCCAATCAAATTTAAAATATCCCTATTGAGGGTAATAAATGGAACTGATAGCTCACACAGTTTAAAAAGAGGCAAAATTATTCGCTGTTAGGGTCAACATTATTTGATTTATTAGATTTGACGATAAAATCTGAACCTGAACAAAAAGAATATTCTTATTTTCATATCTGGAAGCAAATTGTGAAAAATCCAATTTTATTTTAAATTTCGATTTTAAAACAGGATTTTTTTAGTTTACTTACTTGTTGAATTATTAAAAGTGTCCTAAATAGAGCTATAAATGTTGTACAGGAGACACTGCATTTTAAGATATTGTCTATGCAAAAACTTACAAACAGAATTGCGTCTTTAGAATTACGGCTTTTATTAAAATTTGTAATGCCCGTAAATTTTTATGTGTTTTATTGAAAAACACAAATTTCATACCATCTAGAAGACTAAATTTGTAATTAATTGATATAAGTTTTATGAAAGTTCATTGAGGAAATACATCATATTAAGGAAATACATAATAAGGAATATATCTTTAAAAAAAGGATTGCGTAATTTAATGTTTCATTATTAAAAGTGGTACAGATTGATGCAATAATACAGATGAGAAAAATTATCTACTGTGAGTTTATAGAACAGGCAGATTAATTCCATAGGGAAATTGAAATCCTTATGGCTTAGTGGTACATCGCATGCACCAATCCATATGCAAAGGAAATATTTTGATGGTATAGAATTGATTCCATCACGAGGGAATGATTAATTTTCATCTGAAACACGCCAAATCCGTCTATAAAAATAGAAAGTCCTCACTACGTCATTCTTATCCACCTCCAACCAGTCTGCTATCTGAATCAACTAATTAAAAGCCAATTTTTCCCGCTGCATTCTGAATAGGATTAGATGATAGAAATGAAACTAAGCTTTCCATAGTTCGCCGATCACTGTGCACACATGGGGATATTAGGCAGTCCACCGTTGGGAGAAATGAAATTACCCTCTAACAAAAGAGGGTACATAGGAGGGAATCCACTCGAGCAAACAATGGGGAATCGGCTATTCATCGGGAGAGGGAGGGAGGGGAAGCTTTTAACGCAGGAAAACCACCCGAATCGGTTATGGAAGGATTACACGATGGACTCTAAATGGTAGGTAAGAAAGGTTAGTACATATTCGATCGTTTTGTTAGAATAGAAGGTACTACCTCTATTCCATAATAATAGTAGCAAGTGAATATTTAAATGGGAATTATCGTCGAATGCAGCTGTAAGCTATGTTGCATCGCAAAATTGCGAAGCCTTCAATCAAAATCAATGTTTCATGACATCTGTCACTTGTTTTGACATATCTTTCAATTTTTAAAGCAATTCTTTTACACTCCTTATAAGGAATTTCCTTTGATTTGCCTTCTGATTATGCTTTATTGTATTGTAAAATGATTTTCTATACATCTCTTCCCTTCAAATCTTTTTAGAATCTGTATTTTGAAATTTGTAACATTAAATTTTACTTTTTGCACATTTTAAATACTTGCTAAAGCATTTGAATACATATTATACTCATGCTGTATATCTAATGTAGAAGTATTCTGGAATTTGTGCCACATCTGGCACAAAGAGCTAAATAGCTAATGTGTGCGTTGGGACACATATGGCACATACCATAAAAATCCGTATTTTTTTTTAAAAAATGAAGTCTGAATTTTTTCATTATTTTTCCTGTATTTGTGACTATCTAAAGTTATCAAATTATTTTTTTCATAAAGAAAAAAAAATCGTGCAGTGAAGGATTAAGTTAACCTAATTATTACGAATTATAACTATTTTTCTAATTTTATCCACTATTCGAAAACAATTGTTTTATTTCAGTTGAATATCAACCCATTGTAAAAGTAAGATGAAAAAAAAGAGAGTTTTCAAGCAAAGATCGAGTTGCGATTGTCCTGTTCTTGATGCATCAAAAGAAAAACGAATAGTTGCAGAAAGGTGCAATTACGTTAGATGCAAAACAATTTAAGTGCAACAGAGTGATCTATGATGAATGAAACTGTCTGAAAACTCAAAATAAAAATTAGGAGCAATATTTTTAATTTATTGTTTAATTTAATCTAGTTTTTTGGTAATAAATGTTGCGATCTATATTTATTTCCTTTTGCTACTATTATTATGAGACAAATTAAATTCATCAACTGCGACTATTATTATGGGACAGAGTAGTATGCGGAATCGTTGCTGAACGAGGACTTATGTATGGCACATGATAAATCTTAGGCATAACAGTTGAAACTCATACCAATCTTACGGTCCACGACTATTCAATTTTGAAAAAAGTGATATAAAATTACATAAATGAGGTGAAAGAATGCAGAAAATACTATACAATTGAAAAATTTTAATCTGTAGGCAACGGGGACTTAAACAAGAAGAACTGCGCTGAAAGCGGGGAGTAAAATCCTCACTTTTGTCTGGTAGAGCAGTTGTACCGATCCGCATTCAAAGGTAAAAAATTTCTGGTAGAACAGTTGTGCCGTACCGCCCATAAGGAAAAGGTTAATATTTAACTTACATTTTGAGTGAAAGTGTTAAAATCAATCATTATAGAGCCGGGAGTTTTTAATGCAGGAAAACTATCAAAATTTATTACGATAGGTAAGAAAGATTAGTTTATGC
>BGPR01005823.1:66047-88134 GCA_013235015.1 Araneus ventricosus
ACGAGAATATGTGTATTTCTTATGATAACACTTTCGAAGACTAGCTATCCCAACGCTGAATTTTTCAGCAAAAGTTGGGTAAATATACATAAATGAGAAAAAGGAATGAAAGAAACGCAATGAAAAACTAATTCTAAGCATATACGTTTGATTAAAAATCACTAATTGGCGAAGAAGATTTTAAGCAAGAAAACCACAGAAATCGGTTATGGAAGTATTACATGATACGAGCTAAATGGTAGGTTATCAATTCTTGTCTCAGTATATATTCGATCACTTTGCTAGAAAACATGTGGAATTGTAATTAAGCAATAAGAACTTATGTGCGACTTACGATAATGTTTTAGTGCTGTGAAAAACATATGAAGGTGATGATTGGTTTAAAGTTCAGGAACGGAGAAAACTAGACAAAATGATTTTGCCCCCCTTTAGAAACAAACTGCTCTCATATAATTTATTTCTCTCAAGAGAAAGTTTCCATGCATCTTCATTTTTAAAAAATGTTATAAAAGAAATTTTGTGTTTTGGAAATGAATGAAAATCATAAAACAATTGTCTTTCAGCATTGATTTCTTGTTAAAATGCTTTGTTAAATAAATATAAAATAATTTATTTAATGTTATAACAAAAACTTCTGAGATATAATAAAAATGTTTTAAAAAATACATTAAAACAGCAATCCTTTTAAAACTTTTAATCACTTAACTGACTTACTTTTTAAAAATAAAAAATATATATCCTACTACTTTATATAATTAATTTCTAACGGAAACAATTTCAGAAATCATGCAAAATATTTTGTTGTATCGTATAACTTCGTAAACTTTTGATTTTTCTCTTGAGATATACATTAACACAGTAACAACTACATGTACATTTCGACTCCAAAACTAACTACTGCCCTTATTTAAATGAAATATTGATAAAATATTTTAGATATTAATTTAATCTGAAAATAATCATTTTATCAGTGATTCAAAATTAATGATCAATTAGTGATTAAAACCTTATTAAAATTTTTTAAATCATTGAAACACCCAGCTTTTATTTGTTACTAAATAATATGAAAAAAAAAATAAAAAAAAATATCGGATTGATTTTGAAATTAACTTCTTACGGAAACAATTTCATAAATCATGCAAACATATTTTCTTGCAGAGTATAACTTTGTAAACTTTCCAGTTTATACTTTAAATTACATTAAAAGAGTAACAATGATTGGATCCTGACTCTAAAGTAATCTACGGCGCTTATTTAAAAGAACGTCTTATTCACGCTATTGGAAAATAATTATTTTATGAGTCATTTATTACCTGATTTAAGTGTTCTGGGTACGCAAATGCCTAATTAATGTGTCAATGCGCGAACGATATGTTACTTTTAATGCTTTTGCCATTCTTTAATTGCTTATTATAAGAGTTCACGCTATCTTACGCAAAAGAAAAGAACAAGCACGAAACTCAAAATTTGCGAAACTTTTAACATCCATCCTAAATTGGTAAATTAAGTCGCTTAACCCAGTCTCGCAATAAGTATTTCTCATTTAAGCTAACAGTTTCGATTCCTCTGAGAATAAAACGCATTTAAAATGTTTCTATTTTTGAAGAAGCCGCGTTTTCGAACAATTTACACTGCACGGATCCAATCAGCAATTTGAGCGATAGCGATTACAATTAACTCTGAATGTGTTCGTAACACTGATTTTCGTCGGAGACCGTTAAACAGTCGGAACAAGATCGTTGTTGTAAATTGATGGGCGACATTCGCGACCCAATGGAAAGAATGAGCGCAGAAAATGCGAAGGGGTGATCGCTGATCGCGAAAATCTGTGAGAATATTTTCCGAGTAATTGCTATAAATACTTCTTTAGAGAGATAATTTATGAAAGTAATCTGGGAGATTGTCAGAACAAGTAACTATTAAGCTTCAATATTTGAAAATTTCAAATAATTCAGAAATAGCATAATTCCGATTCAGTAATGCAACTTTGCTACATTTTATTAAATAAGGTCGATTGATTAAAATAGAAAAGGAGTCTGTATTTTCTAGATGTTTTATTTCATAATAAAGGATCTACTGTGAATATAGTATGATTTCGAGTATTCAGTTTACATTAGAATATTCATATTGTTGCATTAAAATTTTTAAAGTCATAAAAACATAAACAATTTGAAGACCTTTAAAAGACGCAATTTTGCGATGTTACAGTTAAGCGTGGAATCCCTTATTTCATAGAATAACAAGGTATTTCATGAATTACTTAGTTTAATATATAGTTATTGTAGGAAATAACTGAATTATACACTTTAGCGGTAACATATGTAGGAGGACCCTGGGCAAAGGTTTGGAGGGCTGTAAAATGGTAAATAATACTTACAGAAGTTTGAAAATGCAGCGTTATAAAATATATTTATTTGCTCACACATAATGCATTAAAAAACTAATCTATGATCAGTAAATAAATTTGTATTCACGATTTACTAAACTTTGTCAAATGGTTCATTTTGCCCCAGCTCCGGGGCAAATACATGTAGCGAATATATTATAAATTATATTAAGTGTAAAAAATCTCAATAAAATTTCTTCAGACATTATATCTGTAATTAAAAATTAAGCAAATGAAAAGTACAGTTAACGACAAAACTCGCAATGCATCTTCCTCAGCACTTTCTACTTCGGCAATAGGCAAAATTACACTGGAGCAAGACGGAACCCGTTTTGCCCCGGTCCGTTATGTCCCGAGTGAAGAGGTTAACAACTGTAAAGCTAGACTACAAACTAAGGAACTACAATAGAAGTACATGAATGAACAGTCCAAAGAGTAATAATAACGAAAAAGCAGTGCTTATCCAAACATAATAATAACTTACTTGTATTAACGTAGGAAGAAAATTTGGTGAAACTATAGTATTATGTTTAAAAGCGAGGAACTCTTCTAAAACTATGCGTAGTTGCCAATTCTCACGAACTTTGACAGTTCAGTCATGTGCAGTACGGTGTGTTATGAAATTCCAGGAGTTTCCACGAATTTGCTCAACAAACTGGGCGAAAAAATGAGGGGAGGGAGTAATGTTTTACTCCGTATTTCTATTTTGCCCCGGGTTCCCTAAATTGTATGGTAAAATTGTTTGCTAGATTTTTTTACTATTTCATGGTATCATTCCGGTATGGCGGTCGCTATGGCAGAGTTGTTAAGCTGTTGGTTTCGGGGCTGGGGGTTCCAGGCGCGAAACCTGATTCCGCTAAAGATCCACCTTGTATATGGGTCTGTGCAGGCAAAATCTGACTTCGTGGGCGAAACTTCTTCCCAATGGTGTGGCACGGAAGCTTGAAGAAGGGGTGTCAGCTCAGGTCTCGCCCCTGTAATTATTCAAGCAATAATGTTCTTTAGGGTGAATGTTTATTTTAGATATTATTATTTTTTAAAATTAAGATTGTTTAATTTTAGCGAATATTTTATGAGGAAGTGAAATATGAGTGAGAAACAGCCATTCTCATTTTAATAAAATGAACATGTCAGGACCAGCAGTTGTTGTATTCTGACTTGCTTGGATTGGCGCTCGTTTTGATTTAAATTAGAATAGTAATTCTCTGGATTTGCTAGTGGGCGAAAATTTTATGTCCGTAAGGACAGTTCAACCTACTTTATTTTCAACACGTTCTGAAGTATATGTTTATCTTATAACCCGACAATGGCGTACTTAAGTGCCCAGATTCACTGCATTCTGTAGTCCGCTGTGGCCTAGTGGCAAGGTCTCGGCCTCGGGGCAAGAGGGTTAAAGATTCGAAACCATTTTCCACTGAAGATCAGATGTGTATGGGGCCTGCTGCATGCTATATCATACGTAAAGGCTAAACGCATTCCCACTGATGCTGCTTGGAAGTTTGGAGAGGAGGTGCCCGCTCAGGTGTCGTCCTCGTCATCTGAACACGGTTCAAAATTACAAGGTATATCCCTAAAAAACCCTGGTACCGCCTCAAAACGAGACGTTAATATAATTAAAGTAAGCTTAGTGCATTCTGTGTATTTGTCTGAGTTCTGATATTAAAATAAAATATATATTAATTAAGAAGTATTTTTCTTTCTACTTTGTGTGATGAAGACATTGTATGAATGCGTTTAATTAAGTTTCCAGGAAACCATCAGCTCTACTTCTGCATATATTGTCTCATTTTATTCATTTTTTGGCGGAAAATGTACATTTAAATTTAATTTGTAAATTCTAGAATAACTACATAGGATTATTTTAGTTATTTACTATTAATGTAGGAGTATTGTTTTAAAGTTTTCCACGAAATGTTTTAATGAATTTTCAGAAAAAGTATATGTATTAAAAATAGAGAATTTTCAAAATCGAAAATGGATTTCAAAATCATATTGACGTATTAATCTTTATTGTATGGAAACATCTAAAATATCCAATAAAAGTTCATTACTGACTCAGTTAATTGCAGTTCTAGTGGAATTATCATATCCGTTCTAACTCTCCATATTATTCTTCAATTAAGCATATGCAAATCATACTTAAACTGAAATATTCATAAAGAAGAAAATGTCGAGTACATATTTTCACACATTTATTTAAAACACATTATTTTCAAAATAAACTGAATTACTACTCTAATACACAAGCTTAACACACACAATAACATTTTTTTCGACCGTGGAATTTTTCGTGCAAAAAAAGTGTTCCTAATATTGCTATGTTTAAAATGGATTGCAATAAAATGTAACTTATGCTATGATTATATTTTCTTTATTAAACATGAATATTAAGGCACAAGAAAACTCGAAGTGGTACAAAACACCGTTTCTTGTAGTTTTAGAAATATAGTTAAAGTATCCCTCAGGTGGTTAGTAGTCGTAGCGTCTTTTCAGAAAGTCCGAAGCCCCCCCTTCAATTTACCCTGCCTGCTCCTTTTGAAAGTAAACACCTTTTCTCTCAGACGAAATCATTCGTGTATAGCTTCGTTCCGGATACTTAATATATTCAAGAGAAGATCAAGGCAACTTTCCTTCACGAGATAATTTGCCCCCGTAGCTTCTTAAACAATTACATATGAATTTACCCTTAAATGTTTTCACTTTTAAAATCAGTTCAATTAAACAATTGAATTTGTATTTTCATTCTCCCCTTTCTAACGTTATCACCTTATTCTGCATCTAGTATAAGTTAATGAAAAATGCATGACTAAACGCAATTTAAATGTGGAAGAATATGTGTAATAAAATATTAATACTCCGTTAGGTGTGGGCGATCTCTGAGATCGCTTGAGTGCATTTTGCGTTCCTCTTTGAAATCATTTAGCATTGGTTTCGTTCCATTTTAACTTCCTACATCACCAAGTAGAGGCCTAAGGATTATTCTGATGTAATCAAAATTCACCCCTGTTTTTGGGTGTAGTCTGTAATAGTTGTTAACAATTGAAAATATTTTGATGTTTCTAAAATCCACCCATCTCTCTTTGTCCTTGGGGGCTAAGAAGTGGTCCCTTTCGCTCTGTCGGGAGCCCTTTATAGTCCCCTCTGTCCCACTAAGGGCCGTACACCCTCTTTTGGTAGGACGGGTCAGTGTGGATTTCTTATCTTATCTTACCTAATAGAGGCTAATAACGAAGTTTCGGTTTCAACCACTCATCGCCAAAGGTCAGAATCTACAATTCTTAACTCTCAGATAGACCTGCCCAATGTGGAAACATTTTCTTCTTATTTATTTTTTATTTGCATAGTTTGAGTTGTATATTATTATTGTTGTTTAATAAATAATATTGTCGTGCCACTAACCTCCATGTAACTGTTCCGGCTCTCATCCAAAGGATGTGAAGTGAAGAGAGGGAGGAACAGTTGCGCTGGAGCGAGGTGATAGACGCCATTAATGAAGTTGGGTTTCTGCACAGAGTGTGTACATTTTTGTAGTTCTCGAGGTGAACTCCGAGTTAGCAATCATGAGTAATCTTGAACGTGAATCGTAATTGTACATGTGTAGAAAGCTCCTATTTAATCCTATAAAGTAGTTATAATAAACTAGTGTGAAAGAAAAAAAGTGAATTTATTGAAGGCTGGAGTATACAGTTATTATAAATATATTTAGCGTGGTGAATAGTTTTAATTCAAAAATTTTGAATAATTTTCTAAAACCGGCGCAAATAATGGCAGTACGTGTTTTCTAGTATCACGATGGTCTCGAAAAAGTACAACCAATGTGATGAGAACCTTTTGTTAGAAATCTAGTGGAGGTTTTTCAATTACCATGGAAATAAAATAATATTTACAAAAATAAATATTTAGGTATCGAATAATAAAAATAAAGATTAAAGTAATGTAGATAAAAAAAAGAACACGCGATATGAAAGATGGCCAATCCTAACGAAGAGTTATGGATTCGTATATTGTGATACATCACTATTTTCCATACCTTTAACTTTGTAAATAGCTTTCAATTTTATTTGAACTTTGTAAATATTTCAATTACCTTTCCTTGTATGTGATTAAGAAACAACTAACCAAGACAAATCTCTTTATTTTATAGTTCAATTTCCTAACAACGTGTTTCATGAACTTTCTTGCACATCTTTCTTTCCAGAAAAAAGTATCATTTCACAAATACGTACTTTTCTACCCGTTTCTTATTTTCTAGGAAAGAAATTGCCAATGGAAGTCCTTTTGATAAGGGTGCTTTAGCAGTAATGCTCTCATTTCCCGCATCAATGATACTCATGAATCAAGGACTTCATTTCAAACCAACACCGATGACGAATAGAAATTGGTTTTAATCCTACTTGTTTATCGTAGGAATTCTGCAAGCAGTTCCTAAGAGAAGGTATATTTCTGAGATCATTTTATTGAATTGGTTTAATAAGGAGGAGGATTGCAGTGAATTGATGAATTAGCTCGGTTTGTATTTCTGATATTTCCACTCTATTTATTTTCCACTTTCTTTTTCTCGAAGTATATGTTGAGGAAGTATTTTAATTTAAAAAATCAATGCCAATACTATGGTGATATTCGACGTTTTATACCTTTGAATGTGGAAAAATAAAGTATATAATAAAAGTAGATAAAGCAGAATCATGTAGTAAAGAACATAAGTGTAGCCTACAAAGAGAGTTTTGAATTCGTTTCACACTCAAAACATTTCAGAATTAGATATTGTAATTAGGTACAAAATAGAATAATAAATGTTCTTGGCTTAACTGAAAAAGTCGTTATCCGAAACGGCTCCTCCCCATCTTTTGGTTAACAGAGTTGTACTGTTATGCGGAGAAGCTCCAAAGAAATGCTACAAAACCAGAGTTCCCGCGCGACACACAACTAGTTGCAACAGGACACATCCCTGCTCCTAAATAAGTAATGAATCTTAAAATGATTCAATATTTCATCTCTGGTCGTAATTGCACATGCTTTACAATCGCTCTGAATTGTCTGGAGGTGACTTGACAATGACGCAATGAGCATAATCTCAAGAGAAGCACGAGTGGCGTTAGAGTCCGCCCTAGGGGGCAGGGTTTACCCGATAGGGGGCAGGGTTTACCCGATAGGGGGCACGCTCTGCTGTACAAAAGGAGGGGCGTAATGATGACCTTTTCAAATTTTCAAATCTTTATTTGTCTACTAGTTATATAGCCCATTGTGTGAATAGGTACAAAAATTTGCCCCAACGGGGGGGGGGGAGGCACGGGATTTCCGGCAGGGGGTCCAGGCCTCCCCGGATACCACAATGGCGCCACCCATGAAGGTGACAGGATGAATCACTTCGTGTTTTTAATTACACATTTTTAACATAACACCAAAGATCAACTGGGCAGCTAAGAATAGTGGCCGCTCCGAAAAGTTACTTGATAGGTGTGAGTGAGGAAGAATATGACGTAATTATCATGACGTCAACGAGCCAATGAGGAAGAGACCAGCAGCCAAAAGCCCTGAATACGTCTCTTGAGTAGCGACATGTTCAATCGTCCGCCATTTTGGGGCTAACCGCCACTAAGTCTGCTATTGAGAAATACGGAGTTTCGTTTATTGAATGTGGATTTTTAGTAACAAATGTTTACAGATTCCCAAATATAACTTAAATACATAATGATATACGTATACATATAAAAAACATTTTTACCTTAAATAATAATTTATTTTTATATTGAAACACATACTAGTAAATGTACTAGTTTTTTTGCTAAGACTGTCTAAGTTATAAATTACTCCAAACCAGGGTTGATAAAAATCATGATTTTTAAAAAAATTTAAAAAATCGGATTTTTTATTATTTAAATCCGATTTTTTAAATTTAGATTTATTTAAGTATAGTATTTGATACAAACATATACGTTAACTTAAACTGTTCAAGTTAGAGATCCAAATCAATTAATACATGGTTTTTTTTACATATGATGAAAAATATATATAATTAAAGATATATATTCATACAAGAATAATTCATAAAACTGTAGAAAATAATTACTTATAATAGGATTTTCTGCTTGTTTAAAAACTTACTTTTCAATAATCTATATCATAATTTAAATAAAGGATGCTTACTGTTATTTAGACATTTTACTCCTTAAACCACAGCGCAGAATTATATATTTATTAGAATACTCAATTATAAATTCTCAAATTTAATTTTTTAAATAGTATGTCTTGAATTTATGGCTTTATATAAAATAATTTATTTTATCTCTGAAGCGGTAATTCTTATGCCAATGCTCTTGCTAGAACATTTTTTTACCTCCTTACCTCTAAAGCTCTATTTTTCTTTTAAATTAAAATTGTATTCTGTGAGTGACAAAAATACTAAAATGTTTAACCGTCAAATTACAGCATTGAAGAAACTGTTTATAATGCTCCATAGAAGAACTTAAAAATAATGACTTCAATTGCTTTAAATCCAATTCTACTTTCAGAACTTTTTTTAATTAGATCTGGAAAGATTTTCAACATGTTATAAAACAGTGAATACTTCTTCAGACACATAAACTAAACTGTTTACATCCCTTCTAAATTCTTTCATCTTTGAAAACATTTGTCTGTTATCGTTACTACAACTGGAGTTAGGAGACACTGTTCCAATACACGTGGGGCAAAGTTTGCTTCTGCTTAAAATAATTTTCCCAACACAGCCACATAAATAGTACAGTGAATTTTCGTCACTCTCTGGCAATGCAATTTCAACAATTTCATTGTGCATCTCCATATCAGCTTTATCAAAGTCAATATCGAAGCACAATTTTTCAGCATAGGTGATATTTAAGAAATCACTTTCAGGATCACATATTTCAATCTCACTTTTTTCAAAGTCAATCTCAAAACTTAGAAAACTTTCATCAGAAAATTCCTGAGCAATGAAATTTTTATTCTCAGAGCAGAGTTGAAATAATGGGTGTACCCATTACCTCATCAGTGTCACTGAAACTGTTGCCTTTAGCGCCAGACGTGAAGTACTGAGAAATAATTATCAATCTTAGACAAGTTTTAAAGTCCTCCCAATTAGGAACAGGATTTTTTAGCCTAATAGTTGAAAAGAGATTTTCAACAGCATCTTGGGAAAATCTTGATAGCAAGATAAATTTAAACTTGAGGTCTTTCAAGTACATTTCTTGTGAAGCCAACATAGACGTTGTCGTCAAAACGATTCCAGCTTGAACTGGCTTCCATACACCTCGTACGCCTATTTTCAAATTGCTGAAAAGCAAATGAAGCTTTCAAGAAAAGCAACCATTTCATCATAGTTACGTTTGCTTAAACTCAGTGACACAGGATAAGATCTTGAAGTCACGATAGCAAACCACCTTGCCACTATTTCGATGAACCATGCTGTAGCTAGAGCAGATTCATCTAGCTTTTTTAAATTCATGTAGTATCTCAAACCAACAGCGACAGAATTGTTTATCAAAACATGCGCAGATTCAACTTTCATTTTATCGTAATGTCCAATGTGCAGTCAATTGTGGAAATAAATTAAGTTCATTTAGCTCTTCCAAGAGTATAATATCCTGAATATGAGCAATCGACACTACATTTGTTATTAGGTTTTGTTTTTTAATAACTTCAGAGGGTAGATATATAGTTTGACCTTGAGTGAGATGATAACGAAGGTTTTTTAACATATGAAGGGCAACTGCTACAATAAAAACTTCCTACAACCATTTGTAGGATGGAGATAAATTCTTGAATGTCAAGATCTTTTGTTCTCCTTCTTTTTCACACCAACTTCACATTCTCTCCAAAAAGCCTGATTATGAGGACCCATATCAGATACAAGTGAATCAATTATCATTCCAATCGATTCACACTGCTCAATTATTTTAAATATAACCTTCTTCAAAGTTACAGGGCAAATCGATTGCCCAGTGAAATGCTAGCCAACAACTTGCTTCCACCTTGGAGGTAAACCTCCTACGAAAAAACTAGTGCATGTTTGACAACTTCTTCAAAAGTTCAATTCGCAGAAGGTATCATCGTAGTGTCAATCACACATTTTGTAGAAGTGTCGAAACTTAAGTCTTCTGCTATTTGCATTTAATCTACCATAATACTAACATACAGCTCCTCATGCAGCATAGAAGAGATTTTAAGTTTCAATAGATTTAAAATTTCAAATGAAATGCCAGGCTTCATCGTGAAATTCTGAATTCGTCTCTGGAGAGTTCTTTGGGTTGGTAATGATAGCCACTTTTCCTTAAATAATTGCATCATTTGCTGTTGCAGGATATTAAATAGATTCTTAAAGCTTTTTCTATAGCTTCATCGGACCATACCAGTCCTTTAGAGAAGCCTTTTGTAAGGAAAGCTATTTGATCGTCAGTGAAAATAACAGAAAGATGTTTTTCTAAGTTGTCCATCTCCTGCTTATTCTGTAGAAACTTTTTTTGGAGAAGATTCAACTTTCTTTTAAGATTTTCGATTTCTTCTTTGCTATCTCCATTCACAGAGCATTCATCAATTGAAAGTGTCGTTTCATTCCCTGCTAGTAGCTGATCAGGAACTAAAAAACAAACTTCATATTAAAAAATAAAGCAGCAAAAGCATATTTCTGTAATAAACTTTGCTTTTAAATTGTTATAATGAATAATTTAAAAGTAATTCGAAGATTGGGTTTATGACGGATAATTTTTTTAAACAGAAAAAACACTTTTTTTAAGCATGTTTCATTTGTATTTGTAGCTTCTCATAAAATAAATAATAAATTGTTTATCTTTTGATAATTTTTTTTCTTGAATTACAGAGAATAAAAAAGAGATAGAAAAATTAAAAACTAATATTAATAGATATTTATAAAACATACTAAACGAAAAATCTAGCAGAATTAAATGAAGCATGATACATATGGTTTAAAACAAATAACTTAAATTTTCTTATACATCATAATTTAGTGACATAATATTTCATAAACAAAAATATTTTATGGCAGACGACAAATGACACTGAATTATGAAAACGACCATTCATATATTTTACTCATTCTGTAGTCAAAAGCATATTTTTTAAAAACCTTGCTGAAAATGGATTCGACTTAATGCGGATAACGAGAGGCAATCTCATTAATTTCTATTTGCTGAAATAATTAAGAAGAGCAGAGCGACGAATGTTGTTAATATAATAAAAAAGTCAAAGTATAATTTTAATTTTAATTTACCTAAACAAGCGAATTTGATGTGGGTTTATATACAAAAATAGAAACTTGTAAACATAAATTTAATTATAACAAATTATGCTAATTTTACCTGGTACATTTTCTGACAGAACATGTTCAAATTCAGGTGCCTCTCCAGAAACTGGATCATCATTACCTATAAAGTAATATTACACTTTAATAGTTTACAAATATATTTCATTAATTTTAAAGCTTATAAAAGCAACTTCCAAATTTAGTGTTTACCATTTTTATCACCCATTGAAAAATTAACAGAGTATGATTCAATAATTAGAGAATCTTTCAATAATACATATATGGATGGTTTTCCGGATTTTTGTGGAAGTAGATAGCTAAAAACTGAAGGAATAGCAGTCTGCATCAGAAGGTGTCTTTTATCAGCTCTATGATTTTCAAATTGATCCTCCATAAAATGTGCCTATTTAAAAATTTATAATTATGTATTAGAAATATATTTAAAGAATAATAAATATCAAAAAGCTAAAAAAAACCCAAATATTTTAATTTTTCATTTAACGATGAAGTAAAATATCAGTTTTTTTCAAAATTTAGAATCTATACAGTAAGAGATATCTAAAATTTTCAAGTCTAACAAATTTTTAAACTTTCTTTAAAAAAACTATCTCTTCTTTATTTTCCATCAAATATATTTCAAATTTTCATTAATTGTTGATTCTTATATGTATACAAAATGCGTATGTAACAGACAATAAATAAAAAATGCTCGTATCTGTACAACGAATACCGGAAAAAAGGTTTTGGATTTAAAAACTAATATTTAAGAGCTTTAAAAAATGACACTTGCATATAAAAGCTGTAATACTACATCTAAATTATAATTCACAAACATCCAATATTAACTAATACTATTTATAACTGAAATTGTTTCTCAATACAGTTATTAAAATTCTGTTAAAAAGTGCCTATTTCTTTAATATTTACATATATATAGGATAAAAAAAGAATTATTTCAAGTACATTTAAAGTATTTCATTTTTAGTAGTTATTTCTTATAGAAATTGAGTAACATTTTTTTTGCATTTATGGAAGAAACAAGTTTTTTAATAACTTAAAAATTTATTTAATAATATGCATAATTTAAGTCAAAACAATAACATTAAGCATCTTAATTATTAAATAAAATAAAAGAAAGATTCATTAATTAAGAAAACAAAAATTAGCAATTTTTATTCTCTTTTAAGGGGACATTATTCCCCTGTCTTTTGTGAACAATTTAAAACACCCCGTTACACATAATTATTAAAGTTATGAAGGAAAATGTATCAGCTATTCAACGTTAACATTGAATATGGCCATATCTTTAAAGCGCTATATCTCAAAATGTGTTATTTGGATAATGCGAGCACGATATCTCAAGAACTATTGAATATTTTTACATACAATTTGTACGGAATATGTATTGTGCTATGTTCTACAAATTGAACCACAGTTTTTTACATATTTTCATTGGTATATGAAATAGAAATTAAATTTAAATGTTAATAAATTGAGGTTCAGTTTCTTAAACAGACTGTTTGGGTTATTTAGATATACAAAATATTGTGTTTAGAACAATATTTTATCCGTAATCATGCGCGCAAGGTGACTATCTTATTTTTTCTCCAAAAATTATACCCATATTTTTTACTCTCTCAAATAAATACTGATCAATTATAAGATTTGAAAATGTGTGTACAATAACGGAAAGAACAGATATTTTTCTAGAAAAAAAAGTTAGTTTTTGAAATGTTTTGCTTTAGAGATATAATGTATCGAATTTGACAGATTTTCCCCACTCTTCGGAGATTTAAAGGGCGTATGTCCTCCTTTCATCAATTAACTTACATGGCACGTACCGATAAATGATTTTTAATAAGCGAGCATATCAAATGCAGTTTAATTTGTTAGAATTACGTTTGAAAAAAAAGATACTTGCATTACATTAGTAATAAAAAATATCATTAAAAATCTTGCAAGTGTATAAATAATTAATTGAATTCAAACTTATCTCACACAATTTGCTATTTTCATTTGGAATCCATTTATCTCTCCCAATCCTATGCAGCCACTGTTCTCGTCTATCTTCATTACGTTTACCTATAGGTTAACGTTATAATTTGAAGCCCGATTTCGGGTTGTTCGATCATCCAACAGCACAACAAATGGGCATCTTCAAATTTTACAGTATCTATTAAACGATATAAATATAAAAACGAAAATGGAAAAAATAGATACAGCGTATACAGACATTCAAGCGAAGCCCCAAAATGGCGGCTGTTTACCCATGTGACTGGCAACGTCCAATCAAAAACGAAAGCGACACGAAGTCGATGGGGAAAAGAGTGTCGTTACTTAAGAGGCGTATACAGGGCTTTACAGCAGCCTACCCAAAGCGATAATCACTTTCTGGCTTTATACATACGCTCTTTTACAATTTCACGCAATAGAGAAGGGCGGTTCAATACCCGTTCTGCCACTCATCCATAGCTACAAAGCAAACGCAATCTTGCTTCTGAAAATTTTCGATAACATAAAAATTGTTGCGCACAAATAGAAAAGTTTGAGAAAGCAAATTGCTTACTGAAGCACTTTTCCTTTGCTTCGTTTGAATGCACGCTTCTGTTTTTTAGAATTATACGAATGTGTTCTTTTATTTGTACGGATGTAAACACGATAATTCAAAAATTCAACGCACAAGAGGGACGAAATATAACACGCCCCTTAGGGATGGCGGTTATTGCGAAAATAACCGGTTTTCGGTTATTCAGAGTTTATTCACCTCCGGTTTAATCTGGCTGTTATAACCGCTCAAAATAACCGGTTTTTCAAATAACGGATTTTCGGGTTTTTTTTATAAAAAAACAAACGCCGTTTGTAGACAACATTTTGTACTAGTATTGTTTTTACAGGAAATCAATCCATTGACCAATATTTATCTGTTCATAAAGACTCTTTCAGAAATCCGCCAACCAACAGATGCCTCGAGGAAGAGGTTGTTGTTGATTGGCCTAAGTTGATGAAATTCAAAGCTTCTTAACTTGGTAAAATTTGTCTAACCGAACCTAAAATCCAGCCTGTCTTCCGATTCGAATTGTTTACTCGGTTAATGGATTTTAAAAATAACTGATTACAACCGGAACAAAAAATAACCGAAAAAACCGGTTAACTGAAACAAAAAAACGGTTTTCGGTTAAAACCGGTAGGTTTTTCCCATCCCTAATGCCCCAATTTCGATATCAACCGAATTATTAAACTTCATTTAAATATGTCAAATACCCGATGAGTAAAAGTGTCGTCAGCTTGATGTCCTCATGTTGTCAATCGCAGAAACATCTTTAACCGTTCCCTTGCCTTATGAATTGTTGTAAACAAGAATTTACCTAGAATTCACCGATTTGTGGTTAGGTTTAAGTTTAATTTTCTAAATTGCAGTTTCATATTGAAGATACACGCGGGTTATTCTAGTAAGGTGTTATATCTTCTACTTCCATGCCACACCAAACTGAGAACATTTTTTTTTCATATATTTAGAGAATAATTGTCAGATTTAATGAGCATAATTCTACTTTCATGCCACCTCAAACTGAGGACTTTACTTCCATTATTCAGAGAATAATTGACAGATTTAAGAAGCATCAGTTTTACATACATGGTTTGAGACATACATTTTACACATACCCCTGCTGTTTGAGTTATTTTGAGAGGAAAAAGTACAATGGAGTCATTTGTTGCCCAAGAAATAACATTTTCTCGTTTTGTGCACATCTTGTGACGTCACAATTTCGGAAAATGCGAACAAACAAATGTGCATTTTAAGAGTTCTGTTCTTTGTATTAATTAATGTGTACAAGAAATCTTTTTTGTACTAATTCGATAACGCTCTACAACATTTTAATTGACATTGTCCCTCTATTTTGTACCGTCTTCGAGATAGGAACACTAACTGCGCAGTGTGACACCAGATGGCTTTGTAACTTGTCTCATCGCATAACGCATAGACGTTTTACTATACCCAGACACTACTTTCATGATTAAAGCTGCTGTCGTCGTTCGGAAGTTAATTGACATTTTCCCTCTATTTTGTACCGTCTTCGAGATAGGAACACTAACTGCGAAGTGTGACACCAGATGGCGTTGTAACTTGTCTCATCGCATAGCGCATAGACGTTTTGCTATACCTAGACACTACTTTCATGATTAAAGCTGCCGTCGTCGTTTGGAAGTTAAGCGGGGGTGGCCCTTATTTAAGTGGGCACCCTGTATAACAAATGTCAGTTGATACATTTGGTAACTTAATACATATTGTGTCAAATCTTGCTAGAAACGTGACGATGTATGATAATATTGAATGCGTAGAGGAATTGTATTCTACCATCAATTAAATAAAGCGAAAAACTGAATTTAAAGTTTAGAGATTTCCATTTACTGAGAAAATGAAATCAGAAAATATGTATACAGATTTTGTTCTCCTCGTGAAAAATGGTTTAGTTTGAAAAATGATATCTTGTTGTGATTCCGAATGGGGAAATATTCAGGTTTTGGCAAAATTTCAGTTATTTTTTTTAAAAACTGTTACTGAAATGAAAAAACAAACCGTGCATGAGTGATCGAAATGTATCTGTTATAGCTGGCACATAAACAATCAAATTCAACATTACATGAGGAAATATATTTATATTTATTTTATATAAGTTCGTTCAAGGTTTCTTATAAAAATAAACAGTTTAGAAAGAGGATTTTTACTTAAAAGATTTCCTTATAGTCATGCAGCAGAGGTAAGTCTAGATATTACACCTTAAAAGCACAAATGAGAGATTCAAATAAAGTGATTCAGAATTTAACCTTATATATATGTTCTCCAAGGTAGCTTTGACCAACAACAGGTACCATACATCCCTTTATCATGAGATATAACACATGGTTTAAAACTCTTTGAACAGTAACTCAACTTTATCTGCACCTTTTTTTTTTCTTAAAATTACATTTATCGTGCTAATTTTTATTTATTTGGAATAATCGGAAATATATTTAATCATTATATAACAAAAATAATAGATATCTTAAAAATGAAGACAATGAAGCAATTTTCAGAATAGAAACGGCTCCCGAATTATTCAGAGATAGTCATTGTTCAGTTTACTTATCTAATCATAAAAAAATAACTGATAAAGAAACAAAATCTTACTTCAAATCCCCAGAAAATATATATTCAATAAATATAAGATGCCTGTCGATTAATTATTATATGAAGCAAAAACATATTCCTTAACTAATCTGGAACATACAATCGTTCATTGTAAACCTTCAAGACCTTACAGTTTCTTATCAAAAAACTTATTATTAAAACTAAAATTTAAAATAAGGAAGATAAAAAGACAATGATAAAGGATTAGATGAATAAAACTAATTTGTCTTCTAACTATAAAGATATATTTGCTTTCATCAACAGTAACTACGTATTTCAAATTGTCTCACAATAATTCAAGTAATTAAAAATATTTTTGTTTCCTCTTGCATTAACTCTTTAAACCCGAGGAGACTTTTTCCTTCTAGCTCCTTTAAAACCTGGACCTTTCGGGAGGAAGCAACATGAATTGGACTCTCCCAACCTCGGTGGTCATTTACCGCACCAACCCTTGCTATAACCTTCACTTAAGGCGCATGGAAATGGCCTATATGGAATATATATATACTAAATTTAAAACGGAGTGAGAATGAGATCATATCCTCTTAAACATTTTCCAAGTGAGACGCTTTTTCGAGACTGAAAACTTTCACAATCCTTAAGATTGAAAATAAATGAGAATATGATTATCGGCAAAAGGATTCAATTCAAAATTATTACCTAACAAATTTAATAAAATGTTTATAATCAACATGAAAACTTTTAGATATTTATTTTTTCTATAAATCTTCAAAAATATAAATACGTGCAGTGAAAATTGTTACATCCCAATTTGGAATGATGACATACAGAAGTCTTCATATGGATAGAATATTTTCAGATGAAAAACACATTCTGAAAAAGATCTTTATGTCATTTTCGTGGATTTTAAAGTTTCCAAACTTCACAACTACTTATCAAGATTATATTTAGGTTTTACTTGCACAAAATTACAAAATTAATTTGGAAGATTTTAATAGAATATTTTAGTCAACATGATTTTCTTAAATTTAATAAATATTTCGTCGCATAAATATTTTAAAATATAAAAGATGTAAGTGCATTAAAAATTGCTACGCCCCTAGTTGGGGTCAGGATTTAAAGAAGCTCTGATATAAGCAAAATATTTCACGAAGAAAAGCACTTTCTGCCAACGATTTGTATACCACCTTTGTTGATTTTAGAGCTTCCAGACTTCACAACTGCTTATCAAAACAATTTCCAAGTTTTACTTCCCCTAAATTACAAAATATTAGCGCCCTAAAACTGTTCCACTAAAGGAATACGCACACAATCAAATTCCATCTCGGAAAAGGAGTCATAAAACTGGAGAAAATGTTCTGTTTACTTTTTTCACCAGCAGTGAAACAAGAGTTTTAGCACATGCGTGAAAGCTTCTACTGAATGGTAGAAGTGATTTGACTGCATGCGGCTGACGGTAGAGGGCGCCATGCTCGGTCAATTCCAAAGTGGTTCTGTTTCAAATGGCGCTCCGATTCCTCACAGTGCGGACGTTCCAAAGTTTTGCCACTGGCGGATTATTAGTGCGCTAGTCTCGATCAGCCATGGACTTTTCTTTGTTCGTGTTGCTCTGGATAACAAGTGCCTTGAACGTGGAAGGTAAGAGTTGATGTTGATAAGGTTTGGATTTGGGGAAACTAGGGATGGGATCCGGTTTGACCTTTCTTTGGTAGGACTTGAGTGAGTTTTCTCTTATGGAAAACTTTGGAAAGTTTCTAAAAATGTTCCGGATATCCGTTAGGAACGTATTGAAACAAAACAAAGGATGGCTAATTGTTTCTGATAGTGTAGAATTATATGTTAATCAATAATAAGTTTTAAAATTTTAATTAATTTTTAAAAAGTTGAATATTTGTGTAAAGAGAAACATCTCTAAGGATAAAAAAATGCATAGAACAAAGTTGTCGATACAACATAAATAACCCAAAGAAAAACCTTGCTGTTTATCAAAGAACAGAAATAAATTTCGAACTAACGCAAAATAACTTGAAGTCAAACATTGATAAGTGTGAAAGAATATACTTATAATTGTGTTTTTGAAATAATAGAAATAGAAAAATTGCTCTCTATCGAAGAATACATTTAAGTAACGTTTTCGGAATGAGGTAAATAAATAAATTCATACATAAACAATTAAATATATGGACATATAATCACTCAGGATAGATTTTATGGATTTCAAGAAACAAAACAGTAAGAAAATGTATTATAGCAACTTAGTATTAATTTGTTTACCATCAAACGATTGAACTTACCTTCCAACAATTGTAGAATAACTAAAAGATAAATATTATAAGTTATGAAAGTTTATATGTAATATTGTTTTCGAAATAACGACACTTTAAACGTTATCAAGTATCAACGAATAGGTACAACAGCGTTTTCGAAATATCGTAAAATAGCTAAAAAATAGGGTATCAAATAACTGAATATATAATAATTTAGAAATAAAATTTTAGTGTTAGGGGAAACAAACTGTACAAATTGTATTATGGCACACACCTCACGGAAGATTTATTTAAAAATTAGGACATGGATCTGGAGATAAAAATATCATTTAGTATCCGAATATACCAATAACATAATGTAAGAAGCAAGGTAAAGCAACTCGTTTTTAAAAATACAGTAATACGATGATTTAAAAATAAACGGTGGACAAAGGTGCTACATAGAACGTTGAGTTCTAAAAACCTATAATAGGAAAAAGATATAAGAAATGAAATGATATTCTAATTGTTTCAATAAGCGTAATTGCAAATGCAATCTTACGGCAATCTCTCTATATTCAATTGAGATCTTCTAATTTTGTAAAAACACTAGAGCTATCTTTCTCTGAAATTTTGCTTACAATTTTAAATTAGTTGAATGGGTATTGATTCATTCAAACATTAATGATTTTTTAATTGTTGAACTTTAAATTGTATGAAAAAAGGTTTAAATAATTTTTTACGAGAGTTTCCTCAGAGTTCAACAGAAAAAAAATTTATTTTCCAAATATTTATGAAATGACGATGATTTGAATAATTTTCTTGTACTACTAATTATTTTTAAGATTTTTTCAATTTTTTTCATGCAACCTGTATTATACTTTCTACTTATGCAGATTAAACTATTTCTCTTACTGCATCTTTACAAATAATTATTTATAATTACAGAAAATAAATTGTTCATGGTATTTATTGCTTTGTTTTATATTTCCAGACACAATTAAGATATTATTATTTAGATGATATGTTAAATTTAATCAATTGAGGGGGATTATTAACAATTAAACGTAATTTCTGAAAATGAGCGTGAACAATTTCATATTCTTTATAAACATTAAATTTGCAGGCATAGATAGATATCTTATATAAATTTTTATTGAAAACAAACATTTTTATGGATAAAAGAATTAGCTATTTTTTTCTTGTAAAATTTTATTTTAAATAAATATATTTTTATTAACCGGTTTTTTCAGTATAATATTTAAATCTAAATTTTATTTTGAATGCACATTTTGTTCATAGTTGCTTGCTGAATTGCGTGCAAATATTATTACATGTAGTGTTTTACATATTTCAATTTGGCAAAACATTCTGTATATTAGGATTCTGCATACCTGTCATGTTCTATAGAACAAACATATTGACTCTAGAAAAATTCCTTGTTCTTCGACCAATTGACAACAATAAATTTCATTCATTTTATTTTTATTCAAATGGTCTGTGTAAAATACCCAAATAAATAATAGCTGCCAAATCTAAAATGCTATTAAAAAACCTTGGAAGATTATTTCTAGCTATTTGGAAGCGAAATCCGTCTTTTAAACAACCCTTTAGCGCAAAATAACCAAATCTGACTCTTCCGCCATAAAAAGCCAACAATCCAATTCTAGGCTTTTGGTATACAACATTCGCTGGAAACTAGGATTATTGTAAAACGTAAATGGTCCATGTAAACGTCTATTTTTACAATTGTTTCTTTTTTTTGAGATACGCAGTAGAGTCCCTATTTTTGGTTTGATTCGTGAACTGCGAGACACATTCCTCTGATATATAAAAGTCTGCAGAAAATCGATTGATTGCAAAATATGAAACTAGTACTTGTATATTAATTAACCCCCTTTGATGAATACTGTGGAAATGGATACATAAAATATATCAACCTGGAAGCATAGAACCTTCGGAAAAATGAGTTAGAATATATATTTTTTACGTTTTATAATCCAAAATCAGTACATATTTCTGTATATTATATTAACATGCTCGCAATTTTTAAACATGAAATCAAAAACTCGTCAAATCCGCCGTTTCCTTAAATCTACAATTAGCTGAAGATCAATATTTAGGACAAATCGGTATAAATACATTCTCATAATATCAAGAGGTTAATACAACTAATATTTTTTCTATTACTTTAAATCCATAGTAGCACCAAGATATTTCATGATGCTACGATAGTTTCGTAACACTATTGTAAAATATCTTATGTTCTTTGGGATTAGCATACATATACAAGTTAAAAGAACGTCAAATTCACAGTTTTCGTAAATATGGTGTTAAGTGAAGTTGAATATTCATTGTTAAACACTATTTATGTTAAAAAAAGTATTAATCCATGCAATATTTTTCCAACACTCTAAATCCCTAGTGGCGCAAAGATTTTGTATACTCATTGTAAATATTTTAGATTCGCCACATTGTACAATAGCTAACAATATTGTAGACTATCTTGTACAACTTGGATAAGCTTATTTATATGTTTCAGCTATCTACAAAATCGAAAGTAATCTGAAAATACTTCAGGAAAAGGACTTTATTGCGCTATTCCGAGAACGGAAACACAACGGAGCTAAAAAGTTCCTCGTTCGCTTTGTTTATCTCTGCATTTATTTATTGATGTCATATTCATCTCTGTGAGAAAGCTTTTCGTTATAAATGTTTATGAAACTAGTGTTAAATGAAGATCAATATTCAGTACAAAGCACTATTTTATGTTATTAACGGATTAATTCAAGCAATATTTTCCCGACAATCTATACCCCTAGTAGCGCAAAGGTATTGCAGACAATATTTAAGATGTTTTATATTCGCTACACCGTGCAACGTCTAACAGTATTGTGTTACTTAGGATTAAGCGTATTGCTGTGTTTCAACTAAATACAAAATCGAAAGTAATCTGAAAATATTTCATGAAAAGGATCTTATTGCTCCATTCTGAGAACGGAACCTCCGCGGAGCTAAAAAGTTCCTCTTTCGCTTTGTTTACCTCT